>JAOXYM010000004.1:6506013-6525892 GCA_028567055.1 Leptatherina wallacei | reverse complement strand
TTAACAGGAAGATTCACTAAGAAGTTCATAAAAAGCCACGGCCTGAAGCAACGAGTCACACAGCTCCTCTCCTCCTCTCCTGCTGCCCATTTGAAAGTAATGTTGGTATTTGACCAGCAGCTCATGGGGAAAGTTTATCCTGGGAAGTTTTTGTGTCACAGACTCCGTCATCAGCTGTCGCACCATCTGCGCCCCACTGGTCCGAGAATCGCCCACCATCAGTCCAAAGTGGCGTCCCACAGCAGTCCTCATCATGTTAAGTACCCTGAGAAGGGAAGGATGAGGAATTATTTGTTAGTTGTCAGGACAAAGACAAAGAGATGCTGCACTCTTGATAAGAAATGGGACGACATGAAGCTTGTAAGGGCTTTGTCATGTTTGTGTATTTTTTAATTTTTATACAATTATACAAAATGTTCTCCTTAAAGAAGTTTCTGGACTGTTTTGCAAACTTCCTCCCTTTTGACCCTGGAGCCAGACTATCTCACACGAATTTGTTTTCAACTCAAAACTGTGAAGTTGTTAATGTCAACGGATTTAAAATCAAAATGCAGTTGTCCAAAAATACAAAAATTACACTATTTCTTTACTTGGGTCCTCATTAATAAAGTCAGAAGTTGGTCTATTAGACGTCAAAAAACCCAGGTGAAGACATCTAAAATAAGCACCATATCTAATACATTTGCTGTTTTATACAGCAGTTTTTATAGGTGAGCTCAGATTGGTCTGAGCCAAAGTTGAAATAATTAATTTTTTTTCTCACCTGGGAGGAATATTGGGCTCTGGTGAGGAGATTCTGGGCTCCAGTAGAGCAAACAGCATGGCCTCCACAGTCCTCATATGGGCCATGACGGGAAACAGGGTCGTATTCTGAACCGAGATGGAGGGTTTTTCTATTACATAGAAGTCTCCTGACGGGAGGAGGGACACAACTGAAGAAACCTGATGGCCAAAAAGAGAAATTACAAACTGTTGAGCTGCATATGGATTTTGATTAAATTAAAATAAAAACATTGGAATACAAAAACATTATACTCACATCATTCAAATAAGCAGAAGCCATGTATGTTCCTTTTAAGAAATTAGGACAATCCAGCTGTTGCCAGTCCAACACTGTCATCCCACGGTCCACATGAGCCCAGGCGATTTTATTAGTCCCACAAACTACGGATACTATTGAATTAGCATCCTGTACAAATAAAGTACAGAATCATGACAGGGGATTATGGCACAGCATTATTAACTAACTTTATATTTGTATCCATTTAGTTGAACTATGAACCGATCTGTAAAATCAGAAATCTAACTTTATGACACTTGAATAATTTTGGTTTGAGGACATCAAAATGGAACAAATTCTGCTAAACAAACTGAAGCCAAATAGAGTTTATGTTCATTGCAGGGTTGAGGATTTCCATCCATTCAACCATTAACTTGAATCAAAGGGAATGGCAGATAGCCATAAAGTTTCATATTTACATATTCGACCCCCCCTCACATCAACACAAAGAGACCATAAACCACATCACATGACCAGAAACTCACCTCCAACCAAGACCTGTCCACTTCTGGCCTGATGAACTTGGCCAGCTGTATCCTCACTTTCCTCTCCTTCTTAACCGGGTTGAGAATTGAGTTGAAGACTATGATGGCACTTTTGTGCTTCAGCAGCGGCACCTTCACCACACTTTCCAGGGATTTAAAGGGTCCGTTTTTAGTCCTGTACTCTATTATGTTGAGGGACTTGCGACCTCTCAGCAGTTTTACGCTGGCAAGCTCCGGCAGGGAGGCGTTGTTGAGGAGCCGAAGAATGGCGTCTCGTTGTTCGGAGGTGTAGCGGGTGTCCAGGGGTTTGCTGCTGTCATCTTTGCAGGGCTCCGAAGAGGTGGACAGAGCGGCGTTCATGGTCTCAAAACCCGCCACAGGGATCCGGCTCCTCCAGCAGCAAGTGCACTGCAGATACCTCAGCTCCAGTTCCGGGAGAGAGCCACGCCGAGGGCGGCGAAGTAACCCTGGCTGTCCCGCATACTGACCTGTAGAGGAATTATGTTTCAGATATGCAAAATATTCAGGGTATGCTGCACAGCGAGTGACAGGTTACTTTCACCCAACTTATAATGCATGTCAGACTAACATTTGTAGGATTTTTTTTTAAAGGTATAAAAATATATACTTTTACAGAAATATTAGTCAACCCGTTAGTTACACTCCATCTGCCTAAATTCCTAGTCAGCTGCTTCAAATCTTTACAAAAACAATTAATTAGACCAAAAATAAATAAAAAATCCTCTCCAAGTACTTACCTCTCTGGACGACCGACGACAGAAATCGCCTGACGACCCACATCATCGTCACTTAAAATAAATATGTAGTCGTTCAAGCTACAACATCGTGTATAGTTAAACCACTTTGCCCTTAGGTTGTTTGATGTCCGACGGTTTTAACAGACCGGTGTAACACCACGAGTGACGTCAGTTGCATTGGTTCCGGAGTACTTCTCCCCCTCGTATTTGATAATGCTAAAACATAGGTGCATGGCATCATCGTCGATTAACGCCCACAAATACGGATAAGTACACAAAAATGACATTATTGTAGTTCTTGCGTTACGTAACCCCATTTATACCCTTTTATTTTCATTTGCACAGGCACATGGATGCACATGGGGGAAACAATAAAACACCTGTAGGGAGAGCTCTCACAAATATAGGGAAATGTTGTGCCAAAAGGTGATCGTATACCAGTTTCTCTCGGTGTCTCGGGTCTGTTGCTGTTCTTCTCGGCACAAAACCGTCATGACACAAAAATAATGGCGAGTTTATGTCAATCTTAACAGAAAACATCTGTTTTGCTTACAGACGAAGAGCTGTGCTGTAATCAGAAACGATATTCAGGCATGTTGCCTCTTCACTGTACTGGTTATGTGTTTAGGCTTCTTTCCGTTAACAATATAAAGTCTGATTAACATTTATTAAAGAATCATTTTCACTGATGTTCATTGATGACGGTAAATTTCTTAGCAATAAATTCTACTTTAAATGACCCGATTTACCTCAAAGTCACGCTGCACAAATTACTTGCCAACTAATATTTAAAATTCGCTGTCGTGGCCTTTTAAAGTGGAATTAGTAGCTATAGTATAAATTACAGTTTTTGCCTGGGTTAAAAACTGCCACTCTGTGGAGTAATTCCACCTTAAAAGGCTTGTTGGAAGGTACGCTACGAATTGGCCAGTAATCTATTGACTCTCGAGTGCATTGCAGCCATTGAGTCTGCAATACACACAATGCAGTGTATTACAGACTCAATGGTCTGCAATACACTGCATTGAGTGTGTGTATTGATTTGATTAGTTAAACCAACTAATCAAATTAGGATTTGATTAGTTAAACCATTAACTAATCAAACAGTGTCCTCACACAGGTAAATATGACATCATATAGGTGGCACAAAGACATACACAGATTAAGCAGTGACATCACAAAGATGAATATCACATTATAAAGGTGGCACAAATGAATATGGAATCATAAAAGTGGTACAAAGAACACAGAGATAGACCTGTGATATCACACATGAATTTGAATCACAAAGATCATACATAGATCAAACAGTGACATCAGATAGTTAAATATAAAAAATTTAAAAATCATAGAAATATCTTATACTGAAATCTATTAGATACTGCTAATATCACAAATGTGGTACAAAAATCATACACAGATCAAACAATGACATCAGACAGATTAATTATCATAAAGGCGTCACGCTGATCATACCAAACAGTGGCACTTTTTTGTCATATTGGTAGTAAATTTTATTCATTAACACTATTTATCTGTACATATTAGTATACATGTTACTACTGTATTGAAAAATTTATGAAGTTTCTGACTTGCCTATTACTTTCAGCATGAATATGAAAATCCCTTTGGGGTGATGCAATTGTAGCTCTAAACCTCTTCTAAATCATGTAGAATATGTGAACATTATCTCTGCAAATGTCAATTCTGATAAAGTGAAGCTGAAAAAATTTGAACAGTTTTAGAACAGACAGTTCTGGTACAGTCTTCAAAAGGCCATTTTGACACAGTTTGGCTGCTTCTTGAGAAATACGGTATTAATCAATCCTGGTTCAAAGAAATGGCCACAGCATTTGCATAGCAGAGAATATACAGGGCAGTTCAGTGTCATCTGCTGGTCGGTGAAGATATGGGCTGGGCCATATTCATAAATCTCCCATTACATAGACCTAAATGAGGAAAAAAGATATATATCAGTCTATCCAGAGCATCAGTTTATCCACACCAGCCAAACTTAGGTTTATATGAACTACGAATCTATCAACAGATGCAGTAAGTCAATCACACAGTCGCTGTGTGACGTCTGTTTCACTTCCTTTCTCTGTTATTTCTGGACCTCTGCATTTGTGTGCAGAACAATTAGCTTCATGATGCTGCCCTGGTAAGAGGAAATACTGAACCAGTGAGAAGAAATACTGTTTTCACCTGCTACAGAGCAGAATAGCTCTACACCAGTGTGTGGAATCAATATGGAGTTAAACCCTTGTAGCTGTTTTAATTGGATTTGACTGTTAGTCTGAGAGAAGTGAATTGTCTTCATCTATGGCCAGTCTGGGGAGAAATAATAAAATGTTGCTCGAATTGGTGCGACAGCCAGGAAACAACTTTTGTGCGGACTGTGGAGCTCCTGGTGAGTACAGTCAAACATATTCATGATAGAAATCTGTACATTTTGGTCAACAGATAAGGATTGTTTGATTTTTGCTGAACTTTTTTGTTGCTGTGAATTAAAATGGTGTTTGTGCTAAACTCCAACTCCACTTTATTCATATAGCACTTTAAAAACAACACAGTTAACAGTGGTAAACAGTAGTTAAAGGTCATATAATGTTATTGTGATCGGAATGACATCCAAAATGACACTTTATAACCGTGTCACGTTTTATGATTAACTTAAAAAAGAGGGAAGCAGATAGCTGCTGTAAATCTGTTGTATGACCTCATTGTTCCTCTTATACCTTCCAACATTTTATCACCATGAGGACATTTTATACAGTGTTTGTCACTGTAAAAGGAAGAGACAAAAAAAAAAGTTGATTTAAAGGAAAGAAATAGACTGTGTTCCATTGTATTTAGTTCCTTCTTACAAAATAACCATTGTGATCATTTTTGCTCACAGAGCCTGACTGGGCTTCTTACACTCTTGGTGTGTTTGTGTGCCTGACCTGTTCAGGGATGCATCGTAATTTGTCTGATGTCAGCAAAGTTAAATCTATTCGGCTGGATTACTGGGAAGATTCGCTTGTAGAGGTATTGATTTGTGGCTTGTTTTAAGTGGAGTGTCATTGATTCATTTTTCATTCTTTTTACAATTCTGTATGTCAAATGAGTTCCTTTGTCACTGTCTCTTTTCAGCAATTCTTTGAAAGTATCTCTTCCTACATTTAAAAACAATCTTTTTTAACATCCATAGAGACTTAATTTTGCGTAGAATGTGTCTAATCATGACATCCATACATGATTAGCTTATATTCACTTTGAGTAGATGCTGTGAATCTGTAAACAAGAAGAAAAATAAATGAATAAATCACCATATTATAACATTTCTTAACCTCAGATCATGTGGTTTCAGTTCATGAAGGAGAGGGGAAATTCTGCAGTCAAAGCCATTTTTGAGAAGTGTGTCCCTGCCTTTTTCTACAAACCACAACAAAAAGACTGTGTGTGAGTGACCGACGCCACATTTAACACTCATTCACCTCATTAGCTGAGCAGAAGTGGAAAGTGAAGAGTCAACAAAGTCTTTTTTAGTGAATGGAAGAGGAGAGGTCATGGTGCATATATGGAAAGAGGAACAATTCTGAAGAATGAGGGCTGAATACAGGAATAGAGTTTTACCAGGAAAACAAACACACATGTCAATGACTTGGCTCGTGCTTACATGCAAATTAAAATGTTTCATTTCTCCTAGTGTTCTTAAGTATCAATGGATCCGCTCGAAATACGAAAGAAGGGAATTTACAGGAGAAAACAACGGCTTTCTCGAAGCTTATACCTCGGGTAACTATCCTGCTATAAGAAGGCAATATCAAGAATTTTGCTCTTGTTGTTAATACAGTTCATAATCTCTCTTTATTTCTTACAAATAATGTACATTCATGTGAAAAAGAAAGTACACCCTTTTTCAGCCCTATGATTTTGTGTATCTCAGGATATAATAATAAAAACATTTTTACTAGATCTTGAAATTAGATCAAATACAACCTCAGATAAACAGAAGATCCCATAAAAATTACAATAACTTTATTTATTTAACAGAATCAAAGCCAAAATGCAGGAGCTGAGAAAACTAATTACACCCATACTGCTTCCATAGGACTTTAAAGGGTAAGTAGCAGCCAGGTACTGCTAGTGAAAGGTGCTTGATTAGCTGCTCATCAGTACGCATGGGGACCTCTATAAAAACATGATGTTTTGCCAGTTTGCTGGTCTGGAACATTTAGTTGTGTCTTGCCAAAGAGAGAAAGACATGGCACTATGAAAAGTCAGTATCATCCATTCATTCATTTTCTGTACCGCTTAATCCACTTCAGGGTCGTGGGTGGGCTGGGGCCTATCCCATCAGGCTAGAGGCAGTGTACACCCTGGACAGTCCATCGCAGAGAAAAGTCAGTGTATAGGGCCAAATGTACCATAAACATTTGAGGGAATTTTCTGTTTTAACTTTTTACAATAGTTTTACCTGGGGTAAAACCGGGGCATTACATCTTCCCCTATAAACGTATCTGGAGTCCTGTGTTCCGGAGTCATCCGAGATTAGTTTAATACTCTCAAAATTCATCAATTAAGTTTGACATAGCTTTGATATCCTATTGACCTACATTTTCCTCCAGATTCACAGATCAGTAGCAAGTGTGCAAATATCACAAAGGCTCATGGGAAATCCATATTTAGCAGGAATTTAACCTTTTGTGATTGTTACCCTCTACATTTGAGTTATGTGCTTTGCTGCCTGTGTTGTGTTTACATTCAGACAATTTTGTGGGGGTGTAGTCATGTATGAATGTTAAAGCTGGAACCATGAGTGCAGTAGACAGTACAGGAAGTCAAACCCACCACCACCATAACCAGTCTTTCACTGGAAGTTCAAAAAATGTAAGGAAAGACATTTATAATTGATCTTGAATAAAGTTAATTCATTATCTTACGTAATTCTCCTGTTTTGGATTAGAGGAAGGGTCCATACAGTTAACGATAAAATGTCTTAATTGTTAACTGTCTGCCTTTATTCAAGCTCTTACAATTTCCGTGACCTGAATGACTGAGAATCTACAACATGTCACCCATCAACAAGGCAATTTCCAATTAATATCAAAGTCCATAAATGTGAGAAATATTATCCACAAGTGGAATATATTCAAGCTAGTTGTTAATCTTCCCATGACCAGATGTCCCACTAAGATTACCTCAACTTTGCAATTCTCAGAGAAATTGCAAAAGAAAAGAAAAAAATTGATAAGAACTGCATCTCACACTTTACTTGCCTCATTTAGTTGAATTAATCAAATATTCATAACAGTACAATTTGAGTAGGCAATGAAGTGGAACAATGTCCTTTGGAAAGTTCAACCCAAACTGTATATAATTGGCCATAATGCCCTGCACCATGTTTGAGGAAAAAACACAAACAACAGATTAGCAGAAACACCTCATGCCACAAAGGCTTGTTTTGGACCTGAGTAACTTGCAGCCAATGAGTAGACTATAACCTGCTCTCTACATAAAAGAATATCCATCCATCCATTTTCTACACCTGCTTATTCCAATTCATGGAGCAGCTGAAGCTTGTTCCAACTGCTATCACTCAAAAGATGGGGTAGACCCTGGACCAGTTGACAGTCCACCACAGGGTCTGTATACCAAAGTATTCCAAATCAAATGTGAGGCCATCTAAAACATGGACGAATTAGATTCATGCAACAGGACAACAATCCCAAACATAGCAACAAACCTACAACAGAATGAAAAGAAAGAAATAATCAATGTGTTGCAATGACCCAGTTAAAGTCCAGACCTCAACCTGACTGAAATGCTCTGTTGGGACCTCTAGAGAGCTGTGCATACACAAATGCCTGCATACCTCAATAAGCTCAAGTACTGATGTAAAGAAAATGGGCCAGAAGTCCTCCACAATGATTTAAGAGGCTGATAACATCACACAGAAACAATCACTCCAAGTTGTTGCTGCTAAATTTGGTTCTACAAGCTGTTGAATCATGGGGTGTGTGTTTAGAAGCAAGTTGCTTCTGCATTTTGGCTTAGATATTGTTAAATTAATAACACAGTGTAATACATCATTTATTACGGTCAACTTAGGTTATATTTCCTAATTGACCTGTTAAAGACCAGATACATTTTGTGTGTGTCTTGATACATAAAACCATAGAAATGAAAGAGGATGTTAATTCCTTTCTACCCCAGATCTATTTGAGTCAACACTCTGGAAGAAAGGCAAAGACAACAAGCAGTTTCTTAAGAGGATCTTTCTTCTGTCACAGAAAGATTTCACCCTCAGATACTTCATTAAAGAAGATGTGAGTTGTTCCTTTAATTCATGTTTTGTGGACATGATTCAGTCTAATCCAATCAAATACTTTTTATTGTTTTTGTTTTTTCAACCAAAATTCCCCTCACTCTTTTCATTGAAATCAAGTCCAAGGTTCCCAAAGCTGTAATTAGCATGAAGGACCTAAATGTGGAATTCCAGCCAGAGAAGATTGGTCATGCTCACGGTCTGCAAATTTCCTATCTGGAAGATGAACGAACAAGGAACCTGTTTGTTTACCATGAGGATGGGAAGGTGAGACCAAAATGTTATAGTGCTAGGTCTCATTCACACACGCTATGATAAGAAAAAGAAAACAAAATCAATGCAAGTGTTAGCCTTAGCTTTAAATCCTGCACTTGATTTTGTATCTGAGATAAGTGACACAATCTCACCCATCTAGATTTACTCTGCATACTCGGCACAGTTTCAGTAAAGAACTCAGGCAGTCGATACACTTTTATACAGAAGCATCTTGTGTAGTAGTCTTCATGATAAATTGTTTTATATCTGACCTTTTCTAGGTGATCGTTTCCTTTTTCAACGCTATTCGGGCTACGCGCTTGGCCTACCTTCTGAAGAAACACCCAACTCTTCGAAACAGTGATGTGAGATTTTTTAAAGCTTTATTGCATACAGTTATATTCGAGGTCATTGACACAGATTTTCTGGTGATGTCATTCAAAATAAATGAAAACACATCCAACATTTTGGCCTGTCTTTATGTCCTGGTACATAAAACCTTAGAAATCAGAGCAGAGTTTAGTTTCAAGTGACTGTATGCAACATTGCCTTGCTGAACTGACCAATGTTGTGCACAGATGGAGGCAGTCTTCTTCAAAATGGACTGGCATTTCTAAGAATCATACATTTACAGCAGCAAAACATCTGACAAAAGGACAAAATCACCTCCATGTGGGAGGGTGTTCCCATTGTTGTAGAGGTCTTTCCCTTTTTGGACAAAAACAGTGATCAACATCAACAAACAGCTCTAGTTTAGCACCATCAGCTCCAGAGACCTACCCACATCTCTACTGAAAATGTTCCTATCAGGGCGGCAGTTCTTTTGTCACTCTTCTCAGTCAAATTCACTTTGGAGAGCTCTTTCTTGCTGCTTGATTTATTTTCAAGCCATTTTGGCTCCGATTTTACTACGACTCATCCATCTGTCGTCTTTGTTAGAACACCTACAGGCAGGATTTATATCTGTATTCACACGTTCTCTAACTATGCTTCTAGTCACACACTTGGAAGTAAATGATTAAATCCAGTAATGTAAGACAGAAGGTGAATAGTTGTTACATTCCTATATCTTAAAAACATATATCATGTGTAAAAAAACTCATCAGTTTGATTGCAGCTGTCAATACTTACATTATAAACTGCCACTATTGTTCATTTAACAGCACTGCTCTTGCTTCTTTGCACAGTTAATACCCCAGATTACACCACATTGCCTGATGGAAGGGTACATGGAGAAAACTGGCCCAACGGTCTGTGCAGCTGAATCTGTTGATCTTGCTCTTTGCTTATATTTACCCTTTGTTTATTGGCTATATTAACTGGCTGGATTGGTGTGTTTGTGTTTTCAGCAACGGGAGCCATTCAAGAAGAGGTGGTTCATACTGAGCTCAATGAACAGGAAGCTTCTGTATTTCAAATCTCCTCTGGTAATAAACAGAAAATATGTGAAGAGTGTGCTTAAGTGGGCCAGAAGATAATAACAGCACTGACGAATGAAATGAATAATGAAAACCCCATTTGCCCCTTTGTTTTAGAAGAAGAAGCACAAGTATATTATCAAGATGTTAACATTTAATTAAATATCCTTTTAGAAAACATGTTATGAACAACCTGAAATTTCTGGAAAAAAATAAGTGCAGTTTCAACTATATTTTGCCTCAGTTTATCATTTGCATGGCATCTTACAAATCAAAATAGAATGACAAACCACAAAACATTTGATCACAGGTATCTGGTGAAAAATGAAAATTTCCATATTTCACATTATAATTAGAGTAACTTGTCAAAAGCTCGAAGTTGCTTTAAATGTACATACCTGTACATTTCCACATATGTGTAGATGTGTAGTAATCCTGACCACCTTAACCGACTCTCCCCATAATACATCTAAAATCAGATCTATTAAGTAAGAAAAAAATAAAAATATAACAAGTTCTCCTCTGTCATGTAAATGTTTTATATTTCAACATTAAAAAAGGAACCTCAGGTATTGTGATAAACTGTTATTGATAAATGGGATATCAAACAAATGATTTACCAATATTGTAAACACATAATTTGGGATTTGATCTCAGACTATAGATTATCACACTCTGCTGTCGGCTGAGCAACAAACAGCCACAGATTCTTTTCTTTACTTTGCCTGCATGTTAGGATGCTACAGAGCTGGGTGCCGTCTTCATTGGCACAGAGAACCATGGCTATTCTGTGTCCCAGAGCAGTGGTCGAGGCACAAGAGGAAGCCGGTGGCACTGCGGGATCGCTCTGGAGACTCCGGGGAGGCAGTTTGTGTTTATGTGCGAACAGGAGCAGGAGCAGAGGGAGTGGATGGAAGCTTTCAGAAAGGTCATCTCTCAACCCATGACGCCAGAGGACTATGCTAGTATGATAGTATTATATCCTCTTCATGTTTTCATCATTAATGGTTTCTTAATCCTGAAACTAAGCTTTTATTTGAATTAAGTCCTAACTCTTTCTCTCTTTTATATAGATGAAGCCACTTTGAGACGGGGAAAATGACATCAGAAGTCACAACTGTGATGCTGCTTCTTTATAAGACTCTTGCATATCAAAAGCAGAGTATCATGAAATAATATTGTTATTTTCATGAGTGCATCACGGAAAACTCATAAAAGCATTCTTTTGAAATTTACTTTGTATTTACTGGATCCAAATATTGTATTTATTAAAACATTGTCTTTAAACTGTGCAGATCATTTTATATTGTGTAGACATTTTGTATGTTAGGTTTAAATTAACTTGCACGTTTTTGAAAGATTACACACTTGTCATCTTTGCTGTCTGTATATCTATGAAAATCCTATTCAGAATAAATGTCATGAAAATTAGAATCCTTTGTGAATAGATTTTGTGTTGGGGTGAGACAAGCAAAGTTTGGAGGGGGCTTTCATTTGGAGAAATAAAAGAAGCATTCACTAAAAAATGCCATTGTTGTGGTCAAGCATGATGATGGGGATGTGATGCTGTGGGATATTATTAATATGAATAATTTTTTCACATTGTAGGTCAGACACCTTTGTCAGTAGCAAGAAAAACAGAACAGTTGGAAGGCAGCCTGAACCTTTCATTATTAATAAAGGCTATGAATAATTTGGACGTAACATTTTTCTGATTTAAATGTTTTTTCTGATAAAATAAAAAACATTTAAATCATTCTGAATGCATCACAAATATCTCTGCCTCAATCATTTTGTGATTGTTCAAATTATATTGATATTATATACATTTGTTATGATGGGTTGGTTAAAAGTGCAGAAGTACAGTAGCCACATGGGCTTCAGATTTCCATATGATTTTTTGATTAAGTAGTTTGTTGTAATTAACTACAAAAGACACTATAAAGTGAAAAAGTACTTAGTGCACAGAAAACATCCCAGCCAGCATGTCCACGTGGGGCCTTTCATGGTTATATTTTGGCTGCAGATAAGGGACCCACATGGGTTTGTGCGCAGTTAGTGGCCTCACCTGTATTTTACCAAGTTCCAGGTTGGTTCTAACTGGGTTTCAGCTGGGGTCCAATTTTGCCCTGTTTATTCCCATGCCACTTACACCCCTTATGGGGTTCATACAGCCAGCCCACATGGGCTTCCCATTTGGGCTCCATGTGAAACCATATGGGACCTGCAAAATTTGCCCAGTTCAAGCCCATACCCACTTAGTATCCAAATAGCCCAAATATAACCCACATGGACATGCTGGATGTTACAAGCTCAAAATTTGTATAAATAATTTGATCGTATAATAATGACGTGTAAATGTCTTACAGTACGTACCTATATTTACAGTCAATGGTACGTACACTTGCGCTGGTGGTGTGGTGGTTAGCACTGTAGCCTCACAACAAGAAAGTCTGGTTCAAATCCCGGGCAGAGTTTGAGCCAGGGGGGTTGCTGGTTCGAGCTGGAGAGGGGTTTGAAACAGTGGCCTTTCTGTGTGGAGTTTGCATGTTCTCCCCGTGTATGTGTGGGTTCTCACCGGGTACTCCGGCTTCCTCCCACTGTCCAAAGACATGCATGATAGGTTAATTGGTCACTCTAAATTCTCCCTAGGAGTGTGTGAGTGGTTGTCTGTCTCTCTATGTTGGTTGATCTCTGTGATAGACTGGCGACCTGTCCAGGGTGTACCTGCCTCTCCCCTGATAATTGCTGGGATAGGCTCCAGGCCCACCAGCGACCCTGCATGGATTAAGCGGTACAGAAAATGGATGGATGGTATGTACACTTTTACATGAGTCAATCTTGGCTGCTGTTATTTGTTTTGCCTTAGGGTGGCGCACATTGACAGGGGTATCTGAGATTAGGTTAAAAAAAAGAGAAGAGGTCTCACTCCACGCCATATTCCTGTGCTACTAGAAATGTCTTCGAGATGATCAAACAAAAACGCCAAAAATTTTGATTTGGGGGGTCATATTAAGACCAGTTATAGGGGGTTTAATTTTACAGCAATTTTAGCATTATTTGCGTTTTAATACCCAGTCAGCTGAATGAAAGGGGCGTGGCGGAAAGCACGAGAAAGCACGCACACTGGCTCAACTCTCGGCTGTCCGATGATGCTGCGGTGTTGTAACAGTCATGTTCGTGTGACTCGGTCTTCCCGCTGTAGCAGCATTACTGTCTCACTGACTGTTTGACAGGTGAAGCAGTAGCTCTTAACACACCTTACTGAAACCGCACACAGCGGACGGTTTGTACAGGCAACTGTCTCGTGCGCTCGGAACCAGCGGAAACCGGAGTTTGAGATGCGAATGTAGCCGTTAGCGAGCGAGCCAGGCCGCTGAGAGCTGGCTGGCTGTATCCTTCACCAGAACAGGGGCATACATGTTGACCACAGACCTCTCAGTCCACTTGGTTGACGACGCAGGAAAAGATGCGCAAGGACGTGAGGATATTACTGGTGGGAGAGCGTAAGTAAAGTTTTATTATATGTGTTCTTAATGCTGAATTGCGCTGCTTTTCTGTGCAGTCAGCCTTTGGTGATTCACTTTGAATTGCACAGATGCTACCAGCTGGGCACGTGATGCTGAGCAAGTGTCCTCATGATGATGGTGTCTGCATTAATTTCACACCATTCTGTCCCCGTTGGACTCCTAAATATGTTTTTGTTCACTGTTTTATTTTTTTTAAAGTTATTTTTAATTGTTAGCATAATTGGTGGATTGTTATTAAGCTAATCTCATTTGGTTTAATGGGTGCTAGCTTGATATTTTTTGTTTCGGGAATGATATTCTTGGAATTGGAGGAGTTATTAGTGAGTGTTTTAGGAATTCTGTTCACAATCCTTGAAATTTCTCAGACATGGTATAATTTCTAATGCCCCTAATGTGAACTGTGTGTCCCAGTAATATGACCTGAGTATATTTTCTTTTTCTTATCATGTTAAATCAATAAGATACGTCCTTGATCCTCAGTTAATACATCCACATGAATTGTAAAGCTTTAGTAAGCCACTATAAATCAGGTTATACTAAGACAGCATTTCTCAGTAAACTGCATCTTCCTCCCTTCACAGCCAAGGTGGGGAAGACGTCTCTCATCATGTCCCTGGTCAGCGAGGAGTTCCCAGAAGTGGTAGGAGCTAATTTTCATTTTGAGTCTTTCACACCATCGTTTTGAGACCTTGCTGCAAGTGATACAAACACATCTTGTGTCTGCCCCAGGTTCCCTATCGAGCTGAGGAGATCACAATACCAGCTGATGTCACACCAGAGAGAGTCCCCACGCACATTGTGGACTATTCAGGTACATTAAAAACATGACTGATTGGTACCTTCGTAAACTTCCTTGTTTTTACTTCCCTACACTTTTGTTCCCTCCACAGAGGCAGAGCAGACAGATGAGCAGTTGTTTCAGGAGATTTCTAAGGTCAGTGAGTTTTGCTTCACTCAACACAAAGTGTTTCGAGTTCAGGTAAGAGCTTAATGGGTGTCTGTGTTCATCTCTCACGCAGGCAAATGTGATTTGCATCATCTACTCTGTCAACAACAAGAAGTCCATAGAGAAGGTGAGTTAGCATTGTCAGCATTTCCATAATTTCTTTACATATCAGTTACAGACGTTAGCAATTGAGGCTGTCATTGTGACTTTATGGTGCTCAGAAAGTGTGAAGTTGTCTCATAATGGTGAAAATCCTCAAAACATCTGCCTTCACAGGTGACCAGTCACTGGATCCCACTCATTACAGAGAACACAGACAAAGACAGCAGGTGTGTACATGTACATAAACAGTATTTTCTTTCTCAGCACAGTATTTCACTACTTCAGTGTTGTCTTTTATGAAAGACAACTTAGAAGAATACACAAAGAGAAGCACTTTTATTGTCACTTGTGGTAAGTGTATGTGGTGTGGTTGGTGTATTGTGTATGCAGGGTTCCTCTCATCCTGGTGGGAAACAAGTCTGACCTGGTGGAACACAGCAGCATGGAGACCATACTGCCCATTATGAACCAATACAGTGAGATAGAGACGTGTGTTGAGGTGAGAAGTTCCTCTTATAAGAGCTAATCAAGTTTTTGTCATCAAAACTGTTTTGATTTGATAAATACTTGTAATTCGAGTTTAATGAAGTAGTTTTAGTATTGATTCAGAGAGCGCACAAACACATGTGGGATGCCCTGCCTGGAAACATGAGATCAAAAGGAGTATAAATGCAAATGGAAATCAATATCTTCTCCTATCTTTTTACCTACTTAATAGATCATGAAGACACAAGTACACATAATAGTGGTGCAAGGACATGTTATGAGGAATCTATCTTTTCTATATGACCACTACTCCATGATCCCTAAAAGGAAAAAAAGAGCACCTCACTTCATCAAAACATTGATGCAGGACCAAAGAGAAGAATCTGTATAAAACATTTAACATGATGAGACCTATCTCATGAAACTCTTTAGGAGTTTCCTACACTTACTACTTTGCTTCTGTTTGTGCTACATTCACAGTTTTTGCGTAATGCTTCTTAGCTCTTTACTGTCATCTAGCAGAGCATCACCTGTGTGTGTATTTTTTTTTCAGATGGATTTATTATTATACAGAAGTATTGCTCAGACAGATCCTGTGTCTTAAACAGTGTCTGGCAACTGTTTAAAGCAGCTTTCAAGCAGCGCTGGCTTTTCACATGGTCACAAATTGACTCGGCTTTTATGTTTTTGATTGAACGCAAAATGTTACTGTGTGGTAAAATTGGGATAAAATTTTACATGGAAGTTTTTCTTTTATTTATAGTGTTCAGCAAAGAATCTGAAGAACATCTCAGAGTTGTTTTACTACGCCCAAAAGGCAGTCCTCCACCCCACAGGTCCCCTCTACTGTCCTGAGAAAAAAGATGTAAGAGCAATACAGGAAACTTTCTTCAGCTCTTTTTGTTTCATCCAGTTGTCCCCAGCTTGTTTTGCATCCTGTATTGAAATATCATTTGAGTTGATTATAAAACATTTTTGAGCAGTATGTGATTATTTTTTTTCCAGATGAAGCCGCTTTGTGTGAAAGCTCTGACTCGGATCTTCAAAGTGTCGGACCTGGATAACGATGGAATCCTCAATGACAATGAGCTTAATTTCTTCCAGGTAAAACAGCCTTTGCATGTTGTCAATAATCAGAGTTAAACTCTGAACTTTTAGTGCTAATCCATTCCCTTAATGTTAGTTCAGACAACAGTAATGGTTTCTTCTGGCTGATCACAGCGGACATGCTTCAACACCCCTCTAGAGCCTCAGGCTTTAGAGGACGTAAAAAATGTGGTGAGGAAGAATATGATTGATGGAGTCTGTGGCAACGGCCTCACTCTGAAAGGTAGAAGGAGCGCCCTGACTTATTTTCATGTATGCACCGATCTTTGTTGAATTATTCTTGACTTATTTTGGTTTGGTAACTTTGTCCAGGCTTCCTGTTTCTCCACACATTGTTCATTCAGCGAGGTCGGCATGAAACCACCTGGACAGTGCTGAGGAGGTTTGGATATGATGACGACCTGGAGTTAAATCAGGACTATCTCTTTCCTCCGTGGGTCTCACTCAGACATCCCATCAACCACTGACTTCTTTATAAATGTACTTTCATTTTGATGTCATGCCATCTGGGCCTGTCCCTCTGACTTTTCTACATTCTTTAGGTTGAAAATCCCTCCAGATTGCACTACTGAGCTCAACCACAATGCCTACCTCTTCCTCCAGAGCGTCTTTGACAAACATGATAAGGTACGGCCCCCTGTCGGCTTCTATGTTTACTTTAGCCTGTGCCCTTTCTGACGAGACACCTGCAGAAAGCTCCTCTGCCCAAAATACAAACCATAATACACTCCAACTGCAAACACTCCCCCCCCTGCTGAAGTGTGATTTAACCTCTTGGCACTGAGGTGAGATTTACAGGAGAATAAGCTGCTGGGTTTGAAGGAAAGTCAAAGAGTGAAAGTGACAGCTCGTGTCAAGATCTGTCTGTGGCAGTGATTAGTCTCCAACTGTGTATGTGTGCTTCAGTGTGTTATGCCTGCTTTCTTGGGCAGAAATTGTGATCATTGAAATCTTTTTTTCTGAAATTAAACACTGAACTATTTGGCTAACAGGACCGCGACTGTGCCTTGTCGCCTGAGGAGCTGAAGGACTTGTTTGATGTTTTTCCCTACATGCCCTGGGGCCCAGACGTCAATAGCACAGTTTCCACCAATGACCAGGGCTGGATCACCTACCAGGGGTATCTCTCACAGTGGACGTAAGTAGGCATGACAATAAAGCTGATATGTGTAGAACTAGATCATTTCTTGCCTCTGGAACCCTTTGGTAGCATCACAGAAGATGCTCTGTGCGATGGCACTGAATCAGTGTATATCATCGCTGTTGAGCAGACACTTTGTGTGTCCAAGGAACAACATTTTAAGAAAAACCTGTTTTTTAAAATACTGTGCTGTCAAAGTTAACTTTTTATCTCTGTATTAAGTACTTGAATGCATCATATTAGGAACATGTTGATATGATCAAGCTAAAATGGAGTTACAGAGTTGCGAAAGAATGTTCTTCCCTTGTTGATTTTTAACAGTGCATATAAAGTTTGTGGAGAGTGTCACGTTATCATTTAGTTACCATGTTTATAGCCTCATGATACAGATTTTGTGCTTTCTATATAAAGAAAAAGTGTTGCTTATTCATTTAAGGTTTTGCAGCTCTTGCATGCTAACTTGTTTTAATGCTGCCGCTAGATGTTCACAAACTGTGGCTCATACTGCTCCTTAAAAGTAAATAGAAATAAATTAAATCCTATTAAAAAAAGAAATGCTAGTTAAGTTCATCACATTGTTCCAAAATGGAAGCATGGTGGAAGTGTTAGGTTTTCAGATATCCAGTGGATAATGGAATTTAATCACAAGCTCTTTTTAGTCATTTTCATTGAACTGTTACCTTCAGAACAGTTGTTTAATTTCACAATTAGTCACAGTATTAAACGCCACGATTTATATATCCCTCAATTCTCCTGGCTGATGATTGATAGAGGTGTCAATAATGAACATCGGCTGATGGGCTCCTAAGATATTTACCTTCATAACGCCTCTTTTAAAACATCTGTAAAACTTTTCAGGTTCACTTTTTTTTAGCTTCTACTTTTGCACAGTTCCTCATCAGACATTATTTCACTAACTCCTAGATGAATTGGGCTGCTATCCTCTGGTTTTTCACTGAAAAGGATGTAGTTTTACTTTTTCTACTGTGTTCAAGGTGAATTTACTCTGATACGGTAACACATCTTGAAACCAAACTCCTGCTCCCATTTTACCTGCTTCATGTGATTTTATTGTAGATCATTTTAGCAACAGACTGAAGTCAGCCATTGATGCTGTAGCTCTATTCCAAACAAAACCACTGAAAAGAAAATCCAAAATGCCATGGCAAAGCAAAGAAAAGAAATTGCAGGAGAGCTGAGAGGAAATGGCGAAAAACTAAACTAACAATTCATTATGACATTTTACATGCCTCAGATGCCGCATGTGAGAGCTTTGCACACCACTTCAGAAATAAAATTGATACTAGATCCAGTTTTTTAATTCAACGCATTGTTGATTTTAACAGATCTGAAGCATTGTTTTTATCCGAGGAAACCCTGGAGAGTTTTGTCCTGGTTGATGCAAAGGTGCTTGATCGAGTTTTCTCCCAGCTAAACCCAACAACCTGCCTCTTAGACCCCATTCCCACATCTCTTTTAAAAACATTTTATGGTTTCTTTGAGCCTGAGCTTTTAGACATGATGAATTACTCTCCTCAGTGGGTGTCTTCCCATCTGCCTTTAAAACAGCGGTGGTGAGGCCCCTTCTGAAGAAGAGTAATCTAGATCACACTGTTTTTAATGATTACCATCCTGTATGCAATTCACAGTTTTTAAGTAAAATGATAGAAAAAGTTGTTTTTATTCAGTTAAATGAGTTTTTGAATAGAATTTTTTTTTTTTTTTAAATACCAATCTGGTTTTAGGACGAACCACAGTACTGAAACGGCCCTTTTAAAAATATTTAATGATCTCAGATGTAACCTGGATGCACAGAAACTTTCTGTTCTGGTTCTGTTGGATCTTAGTGCCGCCTTCGACACAGTAGACCAGCAGATTTTATTACACAGACTCAGAAGTCTGGTGGGCCTCTCAGTTACTGTTTTCTTAAATGGTTTTATTCCTATCTCACAGATCAACAATTTCTCGTAAGCTTGGATACATGCTCCTCAGGAGTCCATGAAATTAAATGTGGGGTTCCCTAAGGATCAATTTTAGGCCCAATACTTTTTAATTTGTACATGTTGCCGCTTCGGGATGTCATCAGGAGGCATGGCATTGCTTTTCACAGCTATGCGGATGATACACAGCTTTACATCGCTGTTTCCTTATGACCTAGAGCCAGTTAACACCCTTTTAAACTGTATTTTAGATATAAAGTTATGGATGGCAGAGAACTTCTTACAGCTCAACCAGGACAAGACTGAGGTTTTAATCATCGGTCCTGAGGACAAGAGAG
>JAOXYM010000004.1:6388145-6403312 GCA_028567055.1 Leptatherina wallacei | reverse complement strand
TTATTTATTTATTTATTTATTTATTTATTTATTTATTCATTCATTCATTCATTCATTCATTCATTCATTCATTCATTTGACAGGGACATTGCATTTGTAAATAAAAAATTGTAGCTGATTCCAAGAAAACAGAGTTTGTAGCTGAGGCTAATTTTCAACTCCTGGGCCTTTCTACACTACAAAAATACAATAATACATCACACACCTATATAAAACTTACCCATGCACACATATGGGTATACAAGTATTTGGAGAGCAGAGCAACCTCACAATTTGATTATCCTTAAAATTCAAACCCAGAAATCTTTGGGTCCTGAAATGGAGAGCATTTGAGGGAGAATAAAAAAGAAAAAAGGATGTCAAAGTGATCAATGAAAAGTGGGAGCTTACAAGGATCAGCTATAATTCATTCAGAGAAGGGATCCCTTAAGATGTTCCTTCATGTCCTGTCTGTCTGACCGGTACAGCCATATGGAAAGCAGTGGTTTTAAAGGCAACAATGAAAAATTCATGATATGACCACTGAAGGACACGTTGCTGGTGTTTCCCCATCATAAATCTAAACTTTCACAGGTAATCATTAACCGTAGTGAGAAAGAGAAAAATAAGGGAGAAATCTTTCTGAAAATTTCCTTAGGTTCTTATGGAGAGAAGCACTGGTGGTGTAAATGGTGCTATATTCATTGCATATATTAGCTTGTAAGACTGTAGTTAATCGGAAATACTGCTGGGAATTATGTTTCAACTAAATAAAGTGAAGATATTATTTTCCTAAATGTATTTTTGTATTAATTTGGGGTTTTAAATCTGTTTCAGAATGCCAGCCAGTAACTGAAGCTGTCTTGGCTCCACAAGGATGTTGGTTCAGCAATCCCAGGTATCAAGATGGTAAAACAGTGATTATGTCACTCAAAAGTAACTTTAATAGGTTATTTTCTTTCTCTTTTAAACATCTCATTCTCAAACCACTGACATATGATGCAGCTGAATCAGTCTCCACTCTCCTGGTAAGACTTACTTTACAATTTCTGCTGCCAGATTCAATACAGGGGAAACCATATAGCCTATTTCTGCAACAATGTCTCCATCAAGTGGATGAAAACATAAACTGACTCCATCTCAACAGATTTAGGGGCACCTGGACAAAATCACAAAATAAGTATGCTGTATAAACATGGCTATGCTGGTATCACTGCAAATCCCTCCTTGCCAATGACTGCCTGAAGTCTGAAACCCACAAACCTCATATACACTGTTTCCCATTTTGTGATTCTTTGCCAGGCTTGTCCTGCATTCATTTAGTTTTTTGTTCATTTTCTAACGTCCTGCCCTCACTTTATTCTTCAGTGAGTGCTAAACATTAGTTTATCTTGAGATCATTTCCTGGTGTCAACTTAAAAATCTCTAATTTCATTGCCAATTGAGTGTCCATCACACTGCCTCCACCATATCTGACAGATGATGTGATCTGTTAAGGAGTTTGTCCTTTTGCTTCCTCTCACTCTGATTAATGTTAATCTGGGTTTCATAAGAATATTTTTGGAGGTTGGAACTTTTTCACAACCCCCCCTCAAAAGTGTCCCTAAAATTGTTAAGATGTTTTAGGGTGATTTCTCTTCTTCGGTGATCGTCCACTTAAGCAGTATTTTCAGGCCTTCAATGCTGTTACATTTTGTTTCTTCTTTTGCATCAACATTTCTTCGGACCACATACTGAGTATTCAAACTTCCCTACCAGGTGCTTGTTGTTCAGATGGAATATATTCCAGACATTTTAACTCCTTAATGTATTATACTGAGGCATAACAAGGGCAAAGTCACACCACCTAATAATGATAATAATAATGATAGTGTAACCATGTAGAAAATGCAGTCTCCACCACTGCATCAACCCAGTCTATTGGGGTGGGACATTTATCGACTTTCCACAGCCTCAGGATGATTTATTACCCAGCAGACACAGTGCTGGGATTAAAGGAATACTGGAACCAAACATTAACAACTTTACCCCAGTAAGGTGCAACAACTGGGCATTCCCAGATACAGTGGAGGAAGGTACCCACCCCCTTTTTTTTTACATTTCCAACTAATGTTATCTCTCATTAGTTTCATCCTATGAAGTCTTGATGGGGTACACATCTGTGTAGGCCTATAATCTTGTACTGAATAAACTTCCCTCTAGATTCTCTTTTATTTTCCACAATCTGCAAGATGGTCATTGATCAGCCATCTCTCCTATGTGACGTACACATCAGTTTCCTCTTCCACAACAATTTCACATTGAATGCATCACCTACACAACTAGTGATCATTCTGTAAAGCTTGGAGGCCGTGTGGCACTCTTGTGGCTTGTTAAAATAGTTCAGAATATTGTTTCCTATAAATTTCTCCATTTTGATTTTGCAGGTACACAGCTCAGTATTTGTAAATATTTCGAAAAATCCTTTTTATTTCCTAATTAAAGTCTTGACAAAAAAATCAGTAAAAGATGCAAATGAACCATCCTTGACTAATCTCTTATTGTAGATACCCTTTGAGTGCCACTTTATTTAATATATAGAAACTTCCCCACACAGATATCCAAGAGGCAGGTGCCTCTCCAGATATTAGAGTTATTCCACACAGATGCATAGGGCTGGACATCGTGTGACAATTTTATAAAGCGGAGTGCTTCTACCCAAACCTCTCTAGAGTGAATAGTTTTTTGTGGAAAGTTTTTGAGCTATCCTTTCATTGGGTTTAAATGTAGTATAATTGACAAATTTCCAACGTCCTGTCCACATATGTATGAATCCAATATGATCCTTAGATATTTTTATTATTTGTAGTAGTAGTAGTAGTAGTAATAATAATAGTACTAGTAGTAGTAGTAGAAGAAAATATATATATATTTCCGGTTTCTTGTTCGTGAAACGCAAGGACGCGTCACTGACGTGAATACATATAGCTTGCGTCACACTGCGCCTGTGACCACAACTTCTTACAGCGGAAGCGCCATTTTCATCGTTGTTTCGGGACTACAGCATGCGGTTGTCAAATAGATAACTAGACTACTATTTAGCGTTGTGTGACATCGTTTTCAGTATTTCTACATAATGGGGCGAAAGAAGAAGAAGCAAATGAAGCCATGGTGCTGGTATCCTTTTCTGACTGTACGGTGAAATGCTGCTGCCGAAAGGCCAGAGGCTACATGTTAGCTTAACAAAGGAAGGCCTAAGCTAGTTTATCCGTCTTTTGCATAACACTCTCAACGAGAAGGTCTTAATCATGTTGGTAATTTAGATTATAGTTACAGATGTATTATATATAGGTAAATATGTAAGTAATACATTTAACTTCGAAAGTTTTTACATGGCAGTAGGCGGGTTTGGGTTCGTAGCGATGCTAGTAGGAAATGAACGTTTCATCTAGCATTAGCTAATCTGACCCAACGGCAAAATGTAAGCTGCCTAATGATAGCTTGCGGACTGGGATTGTGTCTTCTGCTACAGTGAATTGGTATTTTGTTAGGAGTTCTGTGATATGGTAAACTCTACGTTAATTAATGATACTCAACATTCCTTAACACTTCTTATAGGTACTGTAATCGCGACTTTGATGATGAAAAAATCCTCATTCAGCATCAGAAGGCAAAGCATTTTAAGTGCCATATTTGCCACAAAAAGTTGTACACTGGTCCCGGCTTGGCTATTCATTGCATGCAGGTATTGGACCTGTCCTTGTGGTTTTCAGGTCTATATTTTAAATTGAAAGTTGTCAGAAGTTGTACCAAATACGTGCGTGCTCATTTTTCATATGTTTCAGGTGCACAAAGAGACGATTGATAGTGTACCAAACGCCATTCCTGGAAGAACAGACATTGAACTGGAGATTTATGGCATGGAGGGAATTCCAGAGAAAGATATGCAGGAAAGGAGGCGAACATTAGAACAGAAATCACAAGGTTAGTTAACTTTAATTTACTTTTACTGCTAATAACAGGATAAAACGGATTTCTCACGAATTGAGACAATATATCCTCCACACATGTACCGTATTAGGTAGATGAACTTGGTGTTTAAGTGCAAGGCAAAGCCCAGGGTTTCTCTATAATTATGAATTTTGAAGCCTGTGTGATTATAAAGTCAATGTCACTGAATATTTGTGGAAAGATTGGGTGATTATATTTCATAGGTATCACTTTCGTTTCTTTTTTTTAAGAGAGTCAAAAGAAGAAGTCAAACAATCAAGATGACTCTGATGATGACGATGATGACGATGAAGCGGGACCATCTGCTCAGCAAGTTGCTGCTATCCAGCCCCAAGCAAGCTATGCTACAATGACCCAGCCTGGGATGCCTCATGTGGCTGGTGCACATGGGATTCCTCCTGCAGGATATCAAGGCAAGGACTTATGGCAGTGGCTGGAAATAAGAATCTCTGTTAACATGTATTCTTAGGGATTTTCTAAGTTATGGAGCTGGAAAGTGCAGTAGATGGCATACTGAAATTAGTTGCATTAATCCTTTTTTGATAAAGAAATCTTAGGAGGGCTGGACAATAATCGATTTTATCGATTAATTTGAATTTGCCGATTTATTATTTACTTTTATGAAAATAAGTGTCTGGTGTCTGTCTGAAAGCACTAACATGCAAAGCTAAGTGAGCCATCACTCATAGCTGGAAATGAGCTGCACATTGAATTGCAGTGAGAAACGCTGCTCTCTACGAGATACAGAAGACCGTTTCAGCCCACAAACTCCCGTTAAGAGACAACCAACATCAGGAGAAAAATATATATATATATAGTGGATCTTATATGATGAGAAATTATCCAGATGGAAAGCGATCAGGGATGCAGTCATGTTACATATGGTGCACAGCTACTTGGGAAAACTGCATTAAGTTTGAATACCAAAGTAAAAACAAAAATTTGGTGTTGCTCCATTGTTTACTTCCAGTTCAATGAATTGTTCTGGGTCCTGGCCAGTTGATGAGCTGCTTATTCTTTCTCCTGCTTTTCTTTTGGTCAGCGATCATCTCAGGGAATATCACCCTTAGTGAGCAGTTGTCACTGTTTGACATTGTCCAGGCAGTTTGGTCTGCTTTAGTGAAGTGCAGTGTGAAAGGAGAGTTAACCAAAAGAAGGTGCAAAATATCTTAACATCCCCTTGCCAAGCGAATCAAGTCCTCCATTTCTCTTAGCAACAAGCTGTTTTGTACATTAGAAATCCTGTATGTCCTTAAATCAGAAAAAACTATCAGTCTGAAATGGAGAACAGCTTGAGCTTATATCATGCACCACAAATGTTATATAATGTGTTTTGAATGCATTTTTCTTACTACACATCCTTGATAAAATCATATATTGTTCAGCTCTAATTTAAGTTTTTTGGTGCAACCTATACCTGGTTCTGTAACAGTTGTGAGTGAAGTTAAACCAATAAAGTGGCCCAATTAGTAAATTGATTTACATAAACTTTCAGAAATTGCATGCCACTTTGTCCATCAAGGAAAACTAAGAACTTTTTTTCAAAAGCAATAAGTTTCTTGTTAAATTTTTGTTGCAGGTAATCTGTTTACCACTGGACTTCTTTTTCAAATACATAAAAAGCAGCCACTGTCTGTATGATCAGATGTCCTAAGTTTCTTTAAGAAGCTGCTGTCATAGTGTGATATTTTATACTCGAGTGGCAGGCGTGTTAGTGCATGCATCGACTCAGTATGTTGAATTATTAGTAAGCAGTACATGTCTCTTGACTTGTTCCAGGAATGCCTCCTATGATGCCCGGTGTTCCTCCCATGATGCACGGCATGCCTCCTGCAATGCATGGAATGCCACCAGCGTAAGGCTCAACTCACTCACTTTGGGTTTCCGTTTCAGTCTTTGCTAAGTTATCTGTACAAATCATTTTCACAAGTTTCTGGCTTTGTTGGATTAAATGTTACTTTGCCACATATTGCAGTCAAATCACTTATTGCTGTCCTTTGCAGCATGATGCCAATGGGGGGGATGATGCCCCCTATGATGCCAGGGATGCCCGCTATTCCTCCAGGTGATCATTTCTTTCTTTTTTTTTTTTGTTTTTGTTTTTTCAACAAGAGCTTCAGATCTTAAATTATATTACCCAGGCAGGGACCCATTATGCAGTTGCAGGCCTTACACTTGAAATTAAGTGCTATTTTTTAAGTAATTCTTGGCATTTCATTCATAGTAATAACTTTGTTAGTACATCTGATAGCATGATGATTAACTAACTATATCTGAGCTTGGATCAGAAGATATGAGAGCCATTTGAGTTTATAAAACTGCATAAAATGGGGATTTTTCAAGCTGATACTATAAGACTTGACCATGATAAATGTCTTTTAAATGTAGCCATTTAGCAGAAACATTTATCCAAAGTGACATAAAAGGGACTGATGTTGTAATTCTTTTTTTTTTTCTTTGTATAACTGTTTGAGGATTATTTATTGAATGTGTCTGAATGGTCATTCAGGAATACCACCTCACATGGCTCCAAGACCTGGGATGCCCCACATTGCACCAGCTCCTGCAGCAGGACCAATACCCAGTCGACCAGCAGCACCAGTGGCCCAGCCCGCTGTCACCAAACCCCTCTTCCCCAGTGCAGCACAGGTTGGCATCATGCAACCCCCGTTTACACACACAAACCTTGAAAAAGCGATTACCAGTTCCTCTTTGTTCTTCCTTTTTTCACCCTTTACGTAACTATCTGTAGGTCTTTTTATTCGTTTTTTTTATTAACAGAAACGCAGCACCCGGATCTTTATATACAGGTTTTATTTACCCCATTTGATTTCTAAAGTCTCAGTCCTCTTTCTAACATCATTTATTTAGTTAAAATCGGATAGTTTCTATGGACACGTTACATGCCAATCCTGTGATTTCCTCCTTTCCACCATGCTGCAGATGGGTTCTGGTGTTCACAGCAGCACAACAGCTGTTTCTTCTCCACCTGCAGACCTTCAGTCTGCCTCATCTCAGCCTCCCTTTCCTAACATACCACAAGTATGCCCACAATACTTTTGACGTGGAGGCAGCTGCATGTTGCATATTAATTTTGCTTGCGAATTAAGTACCACACTAGGCTGTTTACTAACAGTATTTGCCCAGTACGCTTACTTTTAGCAAGATCTGTGAGCTTTATAGCTGCATGTGCTTTTAATTAACACAGAATGCGGCATACGTGGGATTTAACATGGATATTACATTCAGCGTCATCCACATTTCTTAACCTCTGCAGCATGAATTGTGAGATAACTACTTGTGCTTTGAAATGACTTGGCAAGTTGCAGCAATAGAGTATTTTTTTCTCACGCTTTGAGCCCTGAGCATAGTAAGTGATACATGTAAATGTTATTACTGCTGATACGGTGAAGTTGAATCATTTTAAGCAGAATTTGTACAAAGACTGAGACTAAATACTGTAAACTGAGGTTTATTGCTGTGAAAATGTTTTATATTGGGTGAAATGCAATACTGTTGAATTTTTTTACAGTCATTCATTAAATCACGAGTAAAACTGTAAATTTTTAAATGTGTTTATGTATGTATTTGAACCCTAATTTAGAAGGAAATCTGTTGCGTACTGGTTGGTACGAAGGTATTGTTCACCAATATTTTTATTTTGCATGTTTGAAAGGTGAAAAACTTGTAACTTATTTTTTAGCAGTCACTGACCTGTTTTGTGTCTGCACAGGCCCAGCAGACCACTTCAGGAACTGTAGCTTCGAACTCACTCGGCACTGGAGCATCGTCCGACCCTCCCAAAGCAACATTCCCTGCCTACACCCAACCCTCTGTTTCCTCTTCCACTTCTTCTTCTAATCCCTCTAGCAGCACTGTGGCCAAACCCCCAGCCACAGTGACCAGTAAGCCTGCCACCCTCACCACCACGAGTGCAACTAGTAAGTTGATCCATCCTGATGAGGATATCTCACTGGTAAGTTGCTTGAGCTTTCTGTTTTGCTCTTTTCACAGTAAGTAATGACTGATTTATAGTACATCTAGTGATATTTGATGGTAGGATGGAGCAATGTTTGACCAGTAGTCTGGTTCTGCTTTAAAGCTTCTTGATCAAAATGAGTTGGGTATCTGTCACTTGTTAAGTTAAATTTTTAGATTGTACATCCATGATAAAACCGAGTAGTTTCTCTTTTGTGGTTATGTTAAAGGATGAATCTGAACTTGAATATCCTCAGTCTGGAATTAGGGCACGCCAACATTGGTACCCAATTCCTCAACCTTTTTGTGAGCCTTTCTTTGTACTGAAAGGGGCACAGCTGTGTTTCTGTAGTCTGAATATTTGCTTTGTGTGTTGTCTCTACAACCAGGAGGAGATGAAAGCCCAGTTGCCCCGTTACCAGCGTCTCATACCCAGACCTGGTCAGGCCCATGCGGCTGCTTCAGCAGTGGCAGCTGTGGGAAATATAATACCCCCACAGCAAGGCCTGCCACCACAGCAGCCTGGCATGAGGCATCCCATGCATGGTAAAACCTTTACTGAAGCATAACTGTGTTTTCCAATCAATATATTGTCCTATAGATTGTTCAATGTCTATATCATCTTACATCAGCTAATTAAAAAGATGCATTTAAAAGGGGTGGGAGGTATAAACTGTATAAATTTGGCCAATGGTAGAGATTTTGGCTCTATCGTCCTACTGCGATAGCTGCGCCTACTTTAATCGAAAGCATGGAGCTGGTAGGGAAGGATGAGGTGCTCCTTGTTAAGGAGACCAGTGCAACATCGGTCATATGGACCTGACAGAGAAGCGATTGAAATCGAGTCCGACAGAACGCGGAAGCGGTGTGGAAGCATCGCACTGTGGCTTCACAGCTGATTAGCCCACTCAAGTCAACCAGGCGCTCCGCTTCTCTAAAGTAGGCGGCTGTTGTATTTTTGACGCTTTGCACTTTGAATTGGGGAAATTTATAAGAAATTTAATTTGCTATGTAATAGCCTATTAACTTTTAGTCATCAGTGTTTTCGGATCCGATTTCACACATCAGCTGATCATCAAGCAGAGTGGAGGAAACGAAGTGAGACAGCATCACGTGCCTGGTGCTGCAGCACCAGAAGTGTGACTGTACTTTGGCTGTAACTTCGAAATAGTTGTTTTAACGTCATAATAAACAGTGTAGACTGTTATGTATTCAGTGTTTCCCTCATAAACTCCACAAGACGTTCCTCTAAACCCATTCGATCTGATCCAGGAACCTAAAAATAGAACTGCACAAAATCCTGTGGTCCGAAAGAGCTGTCTCAGGAATATGTAGAAAATTCTATTCTTTACATAAACTTGTTAAAAACAAAAATTTGTGTATTTTCAGGAGAAGTCAGGGACCAGTAAGGCTTCATGGTTTAATTTGAGTTATTGAACATGCAAATGTATAAACTGTCAAAATGGCCGTCTTGGCCGAGGATTTAATTTTACAAAATACAACAAAGATATATTCATCACTACAGATTTTAACTGAAGGTAAAACAAAAAAACACCGTGCACAAGATCCGTTAAGAATTACTTGAAAGGTTTAGAATTTTTAAATAAGTTTTAATGTTCAGAAAATGGCATTTTCTACTTTTTTTTCTTTATTTTTTTAAGTGTTTATTCTTCTGTGACGTATGTTAAAATCCAGTCCTATTTTAAACGATGTCCATTTGGAAAGACCTTTACTTGCTTTATTGCCTTTCATAATGGCCATCAAGTTTCAACTTTTGGACATGTCCTTAATTCTGAATTCTCTCTGAAATGACTGTAGTGTGAGCTTTTAGAGTATAATGGTTTATTTGTCTAATTTTGAAGAACGAGTAAATCTGTTTCAGTCCATGTATTAGCACTTTTTAGTGTAAAACACTCAAATTGCATTAATCCTGTTTTATTTGTGTTGCTAAAACAGCTGCTCTCCATCTGTGCTCTCTGTAGGTCAATACGGTGCCCCTCCTCAGGGCATGCCAGGCTACATGCCTGGGGGGATGCCTCCATATGGGCAAGGTCCTCCTATGGTGCCCTCTTACCAGGGAGGCCCTCCCATGGGTATGAGGCCGCCTGTCATGTCTCCAGCTGGACGCTACTGAAGAAGAAAAGCAGCCACCACATTAGGTTTGAGGTTAACACCTTTCTCTCTCAACCTTGTGCTTTTTCAAACCTAGCTGCAAGCAAAAAGCAGTCTGACCAGTGGTGGTGAAGACAAACATTATTTGTTAGAACACATGGACATTTGTTGTAACATGTTTATTGGAAAAGACGGCTAAACACCACAGAAATACGTAATGGCTGTTTGGGTGTTATTTGATCACATGTGAGGATATATTTTTTTTCCCATAGGTTTCTCTCAGGTTCATAGAGGTGAAGTGTGTAAAAATTATTCTTATTTCTTTTGAAGCTGCTGGAGTTACATGAACATACCAACCCCTTAAAAAGGCAAGTTTCTCTTGTAAACATTTAATTTTTATTTCTTTGGTAGGTTGATTGAGCCCCTCACAGCACGCATAGGTGCTGTTGGACATTCGTCCCCAACCTTGGTTGGTGAGGGTCTCGGTGATTAAAGATGATTCCAACTAAGTAGTGTTACAAAGCCATGACTCATCAGTCTCTAGCTTTATTCTTTTTTTTTTCTTCAGGTTTGTTTTAATATTTCTTGGTCAAACGCCTACTTGTATGCATCCTTTGTAATGTTTTATCAATCTGTTGTAATAAAATCCATCTTTGAAATCCACTGCTGGTTTGTCCTGACGTACGTGGAGGTGAGTCATAAAGGTTTGTAATGTTATTTTCTGCACATCGTAGGGCTCTGCTTAATGACAAGATGTCATCAGGTATTCAAACACCAAGTTTGCCATCATTTCCTGACCTTTCATTGCTTACATCAGATTTCTTATGCTTGGATCATAGCTGGAGCCCCAACCCAGGATGCTGGCTAACTTGGTTCCAAACACCACACGTAACCATAATGGAGTCATTGCAAATTACATAGTACACTTGCATCACAGCTAAAAGAGTACATCAAGCCTTTGTTCCATGCAAGCATACAAAACCTCAAACATGCATGAGAGCTACATTGTTAGTGGTGCAAAACAAACCCAGCAATACAATGTTGTGCTGTTTAGCCATTAAGCTAGTTAGCTTTCCATCTATGCTAGTAAGGGTCTCGTGATGACTGCTGTTACTTCCTGCTAAAGCAGCAGTTTTTCCAGCAGCATGAGGACATGCTGCATAAATCTAATGTAATCCGTAACGTTGGCATTATATGTAAATGTTACCAGGTAGAAAAAAATAACTTGATTGGTCTTTGCTGCAGTGCCTGTATTGCTGAGTGGTTTTGTATTTTTTCATCTTTATTAATCTACATAGTCATCCATGTTATTTGCTATAATCCAGTGTTATAGTGTGTTCTACAAATGGTGAACGTGAAAAGACAACAAGAGGACAGCTTTGAGTTTGTAGTTCATATAAGTACATGTAAATATTGAGTGTGGCGCAAGTTTTCCCTCTGCCCATATCACTTACTGCTTTGTATGTGTTTTTTGTTGTCTGTAGCCCATCCATATGAGCTTTTCAGCCCTTATAAGCCAGTCAGCTGCCATGACAGGTCAGTTAAACTCAGTAAGTACCTGATGTTAATTACAGTGTGGGTCTGTCCTGTACGACTGGATGCGAGGCAGTGTATTAAGATGTTCTTAAAATATGTTATGTAACGGTAAGATGGAGATATCTGTACTTGATTTTATCAAAAGATACAGAAACTCTGATGTAAAGTTGAAATAAGTACATCATGTCTGGTATTGCATCAACCAACATGGTAAGTAATCTGGAAGTGTGAGTTCAGCTCATCCTTAATTCTCAAGTGGTGTCTAACATGGTGGGTCAGTCTTTTTGTCTTGCAATGTCACAAGGGTATTTGGAGCATGCACAGAAACAGTATTATGAACTCAATTTCCCCAGTTGGTGAAACAATAATTTGATCAAATATTTAGTTTTTCAACTTTTTTCACATCAGAAAGGTGTTCATGGTCAGTGTTGAATGAGTGAACGAGTACATAACTGTTTTCCCTCCCAGGTTATGAATGGATAAAACGCTGATTCCAAAAAATGTCGGGATATGAAGATTTGAGTAAAGCTACAATGACTTGGCATTTCTCAAATCCGTATTCACTTCAGAACATTAAACTCATGCGGGAAGAGATATTTTGTTTATTCAGAAGATGTTGGCTCTTTAATTTTCTTGGTCTCAGATGTTTGGACATGTTTATGTTCACCACTGTAGCATCCCTATAGTTTCTATAGCAACACGTCTTCACATCTTGGAGTGGGGGAGCGTTGTAGGACTTTTGGAAGAGATTCTTGTCTTTAGGAATTGAGCTCAGCAATGTCTTCCTTGGAGTTAAGATGAACTAAATGTTTTTCAATTGGTTAAACTTCTGGATTGCTCTCAGGTCAGTCCTGCGCCTGAATGCTTGTGCTATGAATACATACTGTTATAATAGATGCAGTTTTGGGTGTTTTGTTGAAATATACAAGGTTTGCCATGAAAAAGGATGGAAGCATATGCTCTAAAATCTGAATGTACCTTTCAGCGTTGATGTTGGCGGTTCTTCAGACACTAATGCAGGTTCATACCATCACAGATGTATTGACTTCAATGCTCATAACAAGTTAGATGTTTTTCTCCTCTTTGGTGCTGATGTGGAATCCATTGAACTGTCAAGTTTCAATATGTCCAGAGATCAGTTTTTCACTTTCAGTCCATTTTCAATCAGCTTTGACACTGATGAGATCATGTTCACATATGGTTTCTGCGTTTGTGGATAACATGGTGAACTGTGTTCATAGATGATGGGTTCTGGAAGTCTTCCTGATTCCATGCAGTGATTTCCAGTAGAGAACCTTGACTGCTTTTATATGCTGCCACCTTGTGGCCTCAAGATGATGGGCATCCAGTTTGTTTTTTCATCCATGTGCCTTGCATACACAGATATAACTCAATGTTATGTAATATTTATTATAATGTGGGCTGTAAACGATGGAATATTCAAAGTCTATACAATTTCACATTTGAGGATCATTTATCTAAATTTTTTGACTTAATTCACAAATTATAGATGTAGTTTTTTGCAAGTTTTTCAACTTTAGCCCAGCTTTACTTCTTAGTCTCTGCCTCTTTTATCCTCATTCATGTTACTAACCTCTTGCCAAATAACTTAATTAATTGTAACATCTTCCATCTGTTTTTTTTAGGATCATTTTCTTTTTTAGTCTGCCCCCTGCCCCAACTTTTGAGAGGCACTGTTGCCATCCAAACTAAGATAACCAAATACTTTTAATCAAATGTTTCAGTATTTGAGATGTTTTATGGTGAATACTGGTTTGAAATTTGCATTTTCTGCCACAGACTGTGATTTTACACAGCATCTCAACTTTTTTGAATTTGATTATTTATTAAACAGATTACTTCTTTCTCTTCTAGTTTTATTAAGTTGATCCTTGAGAACCTGAAAAGGTGAAAGAATCACGTATGGTTGAGATACAAATATGATAACATGATTCCCCTCTGTCTGATCTTTCCACGGTAAAATTATTATTGGGACCCCATTCAAGGATCTAGACTTCAATTTGAGTGCCCAGCAGATTATTGCTGCAAGGCACCTGAGGTGAGTAGGGGTGTATATGGGGATCACACAACTGCGAAATTACTATACAAGTCTAAACAATTCTCAAGACTAGATGAGTTTTTATTTGCAATGTACGTGTTGAAGTAATTGTGAAACTTTAGTTTGAGCCGTGAGCAGCATAACTACCTCATTTGTATTGTAGGAAATGAAGAAAACAAAACCAAAGTTAGACACCACTAGAGAGAAGTGAAGATCTCTAGGTTGTTTTGGGATTATTTCTTTTCAAATTATAATTGTTTGGGTGATGTTGCTCTTGAAATTCTTAATTTTCACTAAATCTTTTGTCTAAATTCGTCACAGCTCTATCCATAGATCTATCCAAAGATCTATCTAATGTGAACACTCGTGTTGGTTTAACTTTTTGTTCTGTATCCTGTTGTGTTATGTCTATGTTGTTGTCTGTTCCTGGATGGGTTGTACTGGAAAAATGTAATTTCCCCTCGGGGATCAATAAAGTGTAATTCAATTCAAATATCAGAGGTATTGCATTGCTGTAAAAAAAAAATTCTTTATTTGTCTTGTATGAAAGTTTAAATGTTGACCAAATAACACATTTTCTTCTTCTATAGTGTATGAAATCATTTTTTGTATGTTTCACGCGTGCTTTGTCTATACTTTAAAAAGATAAAAGGTGTCCTGTAAAGAGCAACTTTTAGAAAAGTGCTTTAACATTTGAATGAAAATGTGACGTCTCAATGTTGGGTTTAATAATACATTCAGAATAAAGAGAATAGTCTCGATTCTGTTGTCAGCTGTCCCCCCCCCCCCCCCACCCCCCCAGAATTAATACTTTTCTGGGGGTTCACATTGCTGTTAAGCTCTGTGTGTGTCACTATAAACTAACCAGTGTACCACATAGTGGGATTTGGGGTTTTTGGGGCCCATAAAGAACCACATTTTCCCTTCTGATAGTTTACATTACAGAGGAAGTGAAATAATTGCGAGAGAAAAAAATGAATGCTGCTGTATCCACTATGTGACTAGTATGAGAAGCACATTAAACACCAGATGAGAATTCTAACAAATAGGTCATATCTGTATAAATGATCCAATTCATATATTTAAACAGGGATTAGGATAAGACCTGTTCTCTTAACTATAAATAGAGGAAATAATTATGAAACCTGAATTTGTTTGACATGCTCAACTGCATTGTTAAAATAGTACAAGACCTCTGCATGAAATGTTTGCCCATGGGACATTTGTAAAGACATTTTGATTTCATTCAACAAAACGGCATCAACCCACCAAACGTACATATAAATAAAATGAATAAATAAAATAAGTAAATAAAATAAGATTCAGTTAAAGACTAAGCTAAAAAGGTAGGTCTTAAGCCTCTTTTTAAAAATGTCTACAGTCTCTGTGGCCCTGAGGCCCTCTGGCAGGCTGTTTCACAATCGAGGGCCAAAATGGTGAAAAGAGGCCTCACCGTAAGTTTTAGTCCTAACTTTTGGAACCATTAAAAGGCCGGTACCAGAGGACCTCAGGG
>JAOXYM010000004.1:6365600-6388045 GCA_028567055.1 Leptatherina wallacei | reverse complement strand
TTCCTGGCTGATCTGGAGGATGAGCAGTGGAGATGTTACCAGGGTCTTCTGCTGCCTGAGGCCTGCAGGCCTATTGTATAAAGTTACTTGATCTTATTCAGGTCAAAATAACTCCCAAAAAAAAAAAGAAAGGACCTGCATGTTGCTAGTGTTGGATTTCCACTCTCTTATTCGTGGTATTTAATGTTACTAACGACCTTATTGCTGCTGTGGCAGCTGATCCAACATACGTGATGTTGGTAAGTATGTGCTTCCTCTTGCTTGTGGTTTAAGGTGGAGCTTCATGGGGTTCTTCTTGGTTTCATTACCGTTACCCAAAGTTTTGACATTCAGTCTTGGTGTCATGATTTACATCACTGACTGCCCTCAGAATCAGCTTTAGTGTCTTGTGGCGGTACTAACGATGACTTCGATCCAGTGCCTGGCATGTTTGTGGACTCTGCTCATTGCACAGACAGGGTTTGGTGAGTTGGGTCCTGCTGTTCAGAGTGAATTGTGCTAACAGATGAAGACAAAGAAGAATGGATTAAGTTTTTTCTTTTTTTTTAGGGGAAGCAATAAGAGTTTTTTAAAACAGTAGACAATGAAAAAAGCCGTGGAAGTATAATGAAATGAAGAAAAAATATTGGTTAGTCTGTTAGATAATTTTATGTATAATTTTACTCATTTTACTGACCCTTTGGTCATTTTTCTAGCCATAGTTTGTAAAGAAAAAAGTATCCCATAGAGAGAGCTGCTTTTAAGAAAACAACAAACTTTTAATGTCGTAATTATGTTCATGATGTAATACATCATAATATATATATATACGTTTTGTGTATATATATATATATATATATATGAACAGTATGATGAAGAGGACTGATTAGATACGAGTCATTGAATCAGAACATTATTCATAAATACATGGTCCAGACACTTGCTTTTTGTGTGTTTAATCATCTTGTTAGAGACCAGCATGTTGTGCAATAAGTAGTTAAACGTTGAAAAGTTGTACATGTGCATTCAAAAGTTTTCAGAGTCAAATTAAATTATCTTGTAAAGGTTAAAGTGCGTTTGAGGTTCATCCAACAAAAAAGCTGAAAATCTCTAACGTTTTGTGAATAGTGTATCATATCCGCGGAACATTTGAAAGAAATTCTGTAAAACCAGAAATCGACTAAATCAAATTAAACTAGAAAGTCATGTAGAAATGGCAGCTTAAGCTGACTGCGTGTGATTAGATCAAGTTAGACTCTGTATAAATGTAGACACAACATCGGCTGGTATCTCCAAATTCTCTTTGAGGCTGTAATGATGAAAGACAACTTTGACTCAGACTGAGAATTCATTTATTCTGTCTTTTTTTTTTTTTTAAAAAGGCTTTTGAGGAATTTCTACCACAAGGTTTTCCCAAACTTATAGGTGTGACTTTTGTGCTTCTAGTTTTAAAATATGAAACTTAAGAATAAGTTAAAAACAGTCACTTCTGTTTTTGTCTGAAAACTGTTCTGATTGCTGTGTTGAGTCAGTTTGGTGTTTTCTTGTCATTTGGAGGCTTTAAAAGAAAACGTAAGTTGCATTGTGACATTCTTATTTAAAAAAAAAGGAAACACTTGTTGAGTAAAAGTTTGTGCTTAATGTGGCAGCTAGAAAAAAAATCAATTTTATTCAATTTAATTGTAACATTCTGATGTTTCATTTCTAAGAAGATATGCATTCTTATAACCTACGGGTTAAGTCAGATGGATTGATACGAATGATGTGTATTTACTCTGTTGCACACTTTGTTTCCGTCCAGTTTCCAGTGATGTTCAGTTCATTGAGCGACATGAGGGCGAATCTGTGGTTCTTCCCTGTGTTACCGAGCCAAGCAGCTCATCAACCATCGGCGTCTACCTGAAACGTAGCTGGCTGAATCCCGTTGAGGTGCTCTTCAAGTACACCAACCTCGACTTCAGTTTGGCCAACCCTGCTGACAAAAGCCGGATCCGTGTCAGTGGAGACCCGAGCACTCACTCCCTCAACGTGACCATCTCTCAGCTGAGGGCTGCTGACACAGACCGCTACTTCTGTCAGTTTGTTGTGAAGATGCCTTCCTCTGAAGACATACTCATACCTGGAAAGACTGAGTTTTTCCTCCTTGTTAGTGCTGGTAAGTGTCATTTTTCTTTAATTTCCTGCCACTCTAATCACCAGCCTGCTGCCAACAGGAAGTTAAACTTTCCACAGCTGCTGCTGCTCCGGTGGTACATTTAATAATTCTTTCCAGCATATAAACGCTAGCCTTTATTAATAATTTCTTCTTCTCATAGCATCTATTTTCTAGGGGTACAAAATGCCTGCATGGCTCTCTGTGTCCAGAAACTTCTTTGTTCTACAGAGCTCATATTTGAGCAGCTGTGGTTATCAGATCTTCTATTCTATTCTATTCTATTCTATTCTATTCTATTCTATTCTATTCTATTCTATTCTATTCTATTCTATTCTATTCTACAGTTATTTAGTAGACGCTTTTCTCCAAAGCGACTTACATCTGACAGTATGAATAACACAAGCAAGAAATCAAACAGGAAGGACATCATAATTAAGTGCTAGTCAGACTGCTGAGTCCAGTTGGACACAGGTGCTGCTGTGTAGTGCTAGAGGCGGTGTTTTTCTTTGTTTTGTTTCCTTCCCCCTCCCTACAATAGTCCCTTTGTTTAATTACGAGATCACAATTTCATCACACAATATCATCTTGGGCGTAAGTGTACGCAGCTTGTTCAGTACTGAGTTGTGCAAAAGAGCTGGGCAAATCTTTCTAACTACTCCTGACAAGTACAAAGTTAAGCTGAGTGCGGAAATGCTCCTTGAACAGCTGAGTCTTTAGCTTGCTCTTTGATCGTTCCACGACCGGGGAAGAACAGAGGAAAAGAGTCTAGCTAATGATTTTGCACCACATTGTGGTGGGAGCACTAGGCGTCTTTCACAGGTGAGTGTAGCCCTGGATTAAGGAGTGAAGGTAGACAGGAGCTGTTTGGGTTATTGTGACATGAACCAGTTCCTGCGAGGTAGGACATGAACCACGAGAGGACAGATCCTGAGATGCCAAGCTCTGAGAGTGTGGAGAGGAGGATCTGGTGGTTAACCGTGTCAAACCTGCAGACAGGTCCAGCAGTATAATGATTAAGGATTGACCAGGGACTCAGTAACTGACAGAGAGCAGTTTCAGTAGAGTGGCCCTGTCTAAAGCCAGACTGATATGGGTCCAACAGGTTGTTATCGTGGAGGAACTGTGAGGCCTTGACTGAAGACGGCACTCTCTAGTAGTTTTGACATGAAGGGGAGCAGTGAGATCGGCCGGTAGTTTTCAACCTGGGCTGGGTTGAGTGTGGGTTTCTACAGGAGCGGGGTCACCCGGGCTTGCTTGAAGGCAGAGGGAAAGACACCGGATTTAAGAGAGTTCATAATATGGGTTACTCCAGGTTTGATTGTAGGCAGAATGCTCTGCAGGATGTCGGTATAGGAACAGGATCAATAGGACAGGTCGTGGGTTTTGAGTTGACTAGAAGTTTGGAGACTTGGTCCTCATTTAGAGAGCGGAAGGAACAGAGTGAGGCACCAGTTGCTGGTTGGGTCAGGCTCAGAGAACTGGTTACTGATGGTATCAACCTTTCAGTGAAGTAGGAAGCAAACATCTCTGCAGTCAACGGTGGTTGGCTGAGCGGGTGGTAGAGATGGAGGAGAGATAAACACCATGAACGGTTGTCGTGTGTTGGGAGCATCGCAGATGTTGTTCTGATAAAAAGCTGTCTTGGCAGCCTTTAGGCTGGATGTGAAAAATGAAAGTTTTCGCTGGTACTCAGTGTGAGATTTGCATCACTTTCTATCTGCTGCCCTGGGTCCTGCTCTGTGATCCTTAGAACCTTGGTGAGCCATGGACTGGGAGGATTTTGTCTATCTGGTTTTGACACCAGAGGACAGAGTTTGTACCGAGAGGAGGCAAGAGATGAGCAGAGTGTCTCTGTAGCCTCATTAACAGACAGTAAGGAGAAGTCTGAGGGGGAAAGGAGGGTGGAGTAAACCTCGTCAGACAGCTGTGTAGGTCTGACAGATCTCAGGTTTCTGAACCACATTCAACTTATTTGTCCTGCAGTGACTGTCTCTCGTTAGATGCATACTGTACGTTTCCTCATCATCTAACCACCCACATTACTATTAGCCATACATGCATCTTTTTCAGTGTGTTGATTTCAAAGGTTACATTAAGGGACGTCTAATTTCTGATCCAAGAACTGTAGTGGGTCTGAAAGGTTTTCATAGCCTTTTTAATTTTCTTCCTTCTGTTATGTGGTCTACCTGAAAAAAGATTTTTCAACAAATATGGATACATTTTTAAAAATGAAAATATCCTTTTCATAAGTGTCCAGGACATTCACTTTACTAAAGCATCTTTAGTAGCATTGGCAGCTGCCAATCTCATTGATAATCATCCTTTTGCCTATTTTTTTAGGCCTCTGCTCGAACCTTGCTTACCCACAAAAAAATTGTATTTTCATATAACTTCAAGGCCTGTTTGAATATTTTGGGGGTTAAAAGTAAAGGGAACACTTGTGAGATTTGCTAGCATGTGTATGATAATGTGCTACTGGTGTACAATAAATGAAGATGGCACAAATGAAAAAAGTTTCAGGTTTGAAAAAAAAAAAAAAAGAAAAAAAAAGAGACTTTCCAGAGGAATATCTCTGGGGAGTGATGCAGCTGTAGCTGTTAATCTCTACCACATCGTAGTACAATACGTAAACATTTTGTATCTGAAAAGGTCAACTCTGATAATGTGAAGCATAACAAAACTAGAGAGGGGTTAGTACTCTACGTTCAGGCGAGGTTTCCAAAATGGCCATTTTAGCACCATTTGTATCCAAACACATAGACCCCAGGCTTTAAAAAGGTAAAAGCAGTTGTTGTTCTTTGTAAGTTTCTTCTTCTCTTTATGGAAAGATCCTGCAAAGTTGGATGCAGAGTGCACAGATGTTTTCAGGTCTCTCCAGAGATGCTCTACTGGGTTCAGGTTTCTTACACTCTGGGGCTTTGAGAATGTTTTTACTCAGAATTCACCACGTAATGATGCTGCTGTCACCATGTTTAGCCAAAGTGATGGAGGTAAAACATTGACTGTAAGGGTCATTCATTGGTTTTCAGTACTGAATAAAGTGTGTCTGTTCCTCAACACAGTCCAGTCTGCAGGATTATGGACAGTGAATTGAGTTCAGCAGAGTTGAGTCATCTTCATTGTCAGAAGTAGGATGAACCAGAGCTTGATTGCAATGAGAAAAAGGTCTAAATGGAAATCTTCAGACTTTTAGTAAATTAACAAAAACATGTTTTGATCATTTTGGATAACTGTGTGCAAACTGATTAAGAAAAAAAAAGAATGAACTCTCTGTGATAGTTACTAGACTTCAAATTACATCCGTTTTATCCCCTCTCCTCCCTGGAGACGCCCAGGGCGCCGTGGACACGGAGCTTATAGAGACGTGTGCTGGGGGCTCAGCTGTGCTTCCCTGCGACTCCCCACGAGGGGAAAACGCGGTCGTGGAGGGGGTGAGTCTAAAGAGGCAAAAGAGCCGGGCGCCCGTGGAGGTGGTGTATCACTCAAAGCTGCACCACGGCAGCAGTCATCCCCCCTCCCTCGCTCAGTTCCCCTCTGAGCTCGTCCATCTGTCCTTTGCGCTCGGCCCAGGCGGCATCACCTACAACCTGACCCTGCAGCAGCTGCAGCCAGAAGACAGCGGCCTGTACAGCTGCCAGCTGCTCCTGCGCGGCAGACCCGACAGCAGCACAAGTCTAGGCAGACGAGTGTTTTTTGTTTCCGTGCAAGGTGGGAGCCAACGTGATGTCTCATTGTTTAGCTTTTGAAATGAAAACGCTGTTAACATTCTTTTGTCGCTGTTGTATTAATACATTTCTCTGTTGTGGTGTTTTTATGCAACTGTCTAAACACGAGTGATTTTTTTTCTGGCTTCTTCTAACAAAACCTCTTCCAAACAGCGAAGTGCATCCACCGCCAAGGCTGGTGCCTCCGAGCATCTTTTAAGATGATGACTCCTTCCTTTGCCTGTGTGTGCTCCCTTTCTTTTTCTTCTTCTTCCCCAAGTCTTATTAAATTCTGATTCCAAACTCATTAACAGCTTCATGTTTTGGCCTTGGTGGAGGAAACACCACTTGTTTGGGGCTCCAAAACACACAAAAAAAGGTTGTTTTTTTTATCACTTAGACAACAGCAGCAGTGCTTCCCTCCCCTTTTTTTTAGCTCATGTGCACGTGGATGTGTGTACAACAGATAACACCAAACAGGAACAAGTGACAATACTATGTGGTATATTATCTGCTTAACTTCTATCTATGAGATAAGGCAGAAAGTCTGAGTTCACTCTCTTCAGAGTTGTTTAATGAGAACATGATTAACTTCCATTTTTGATGATGAATTATTCTCAGATTCTCTTAAAATGATTTAGAAATAGTTTGTCCGTTGACTTGCTCACAGCAGAAGATAAACAGCTTCTCATGCTGTTCCTGTTTGATGTAGCAACGTGCACCTTGTCTGTAAATAGCTCAAGTTCTCTGTCTTCACATTTCACAAAAGCCTTATCTTCAAACCATAATTGCCCCCCCCCCCCCCCCCCATCAGAATAACAATATATTCAAAGTACAGCATAAGGAGGAAGGAAGTTTGTTTTTGTGGTTTCTGCTTTTTCTCTGAGCCCCACACAAGGCCTGTCACTCTCCTCCTGTTGTTTTCATGTTTTTGCCTCACTGTATTTTAGTTTCAGCGTTTCTGTGTGTGCACATGTCTCTGCAGGCGGTCAGTGCGTCTGCTCCAGCAACACCAGCAGCTCCAGTAGTAACCAACATACAACCGTCCTGTATGCTCTGTCATCAGCTGTGGGCATCCTCCTCCTGATCCTCGTGGGATTTTTTATTTCAAAAGTGAGTTGTTGTTTTTTAACTGCTGACAAAATGGTGCAACAGGAAGGAAATATAACTGATGTATTTTTACAAACCGCACCTGCTGCTCGCTGAGAGCGTGTCAGAGAGTTCCTCTGCCGCTCACCGCAAAAAAACAAAAAGAAAACCACACTGGTTTCCCAACTTTTTCCTGCAAGTTACCAGCATGAATTTTATTTTCTTTCACAGTAAGGGCAGTAATGTAACCGTTACACTTTGTTTTTGTTGGCTTTTACCAGAATGGTGATGCTCCTGCATGCCAATGCTGCTGTTGTTTTTTAGTTTCTTGTCAAAAGATGGTGTGTGGAGAGAAAAAAATAACTGACTTTGATTTTAACACAGGAAATCGAGAGTGTGTGTAAACCCTGCTTGTTTCCTTCACTGATTTGTTTTCCTCCTTTCTCGATGGTTGTCAGTGTAAAGCAAGCCGCAGCGTCAAGTCACGCCCTCAGGCCCCCATCTACGAGGAGATGGTCGGGGTGCAGTCTCCAAGTCGAAAACTGGCCCCTCTTCATCTGGAGGATGCGGACTCCTCAGAGTACAGAAACTGCACGGTGAAGAAGTCCTGCCCTGAAAACCATTATGAAAGCCCCAGTGGCTCTCTCTTCCCCAGGAGAGCCTCAGCAATGAAATCTTAGAGCTTCGTTTCTTCAACCTCATGAACCAGAGCAACCCAGCTGCTTCAGTTTAATGGACTCATTTTTACTCATCATTTGGCTTGTAAAGTTTTGTTGTCTTGATTGTTGAGAGGAGTGTATATTTTGGCATTTAGGGCTACTTATGGATTTTTATGAACATGTTGGCTAACGTAACATTTCTCACTTAAAAAAAATGGGCATAAGTTATATTTTTGTCCCTCTTCAGGGGCAGTTGCATTGTACAGCAAGCTTTTAAATAAATAAACAAATTAATAAGCAAAGATCTGGCGGATATTTCACTTCTTAAAAAAAATCACCAACAGAACTGAAACTTAATAAAAGACATATAAATGTCCCTTTTCAAAGGGAATTTCCTTCAGATTTGTGACTTTTCAAGAGAAATGACAGACTTTTGCAACTTTTTTTGATGTATTTTTGATTTGTTGCCCTGTTCGGAGGGAAAAACCCAATGCTAATCGTATTTATTTCATTTGTCCCTCTTTACCTCCTCAATTTCCGAGTTGTTAAAAGGATTTATCGATTCATAAATGCACCTGGAAAGTGCTGGCAGAGCTAATCTAATAGAAATCTTAAATACAAATGCAAGAAACATGAAGATGCACAGATGATACATGTGATATTTACATCATAAATAACTGATCCCAAGACATGGATGTCATGTCAACAAATTACGAACAACAAATACCACTGTCATGACTGGGTTCAATGGCTCTACATAATCATTCAATCTGCCGCAAGAACTTCCAGGTGTAAATATTGGAGAAGGGATTTTCATCCAGGACAACGGTCTCTCGGTTCACAGTGGTCTAAACATCTGTGCCACTGGTGCTTTAGCAGCTTCATGACCATCAGAACCAGTGTCCTAACCCTTAACCCACCAGACGGTTTGGTTCCTCCTCATCCTCAGTAAGTGACTACACTTTTCAGCAACTTGTGTTAAATTGTTTCAACTGATGTTACTTGAATCTGCTGTGGCTTATATGTGACCCAGAATGGCTTTTTTGATTTTTAAATCTTGTTTCTTCTTCATTCTGATGCCCAGTTTGAACTTCAGAGTCATCTTGACCATGTCTACATGGTCAAGCATTGAGTTGCTGCCATGTCTGATGAGCTATTTGAACAGGTGTATTGTGATCTCACAGAAATACGTTCAGAAATGAACACAATGTTATTTCAACACCCTCCACTTATTTACATGTTCGTGGCATGTAATTGTTAAAAATGACGCGCTGGCAGCACGAAAATGAGGGCAATATAAAGTCAATGGGGAACTTTTTCATGACGTCTACACAACTTTCCTGGTTCCACAAAAAGCTTAATTTTCCGCTTTCTAATGCAGAAAAAACGTTAACAGCTGTTTTTAATTTTACTAAATTAACTGTGGTCAGGCTGTTCTCACAAATGGCTCCTATGACTTCTTACACAAAATAATACACAGATATTCTCACATATCCTATAAAATCCTGAGCACATCAGGGCTGATAAATCAATTGTGCGGCTCGGTTGTGTTGTCTGCAGAACTTAACTAGATTACACATTGGTAAAGCTTCACATCTAGAGAAGACAGGGCCTGTCAAGAGCATCAAAACCTGCTGTAACTGTAGCAAAGGACACATTCATACATATACATACATAGCTTTGATCCCTGACACGGTGCTCAGATGTCCTGTTTTAATAAACTTTATTCGATATACAGAACTGAGTAACCTACTGAGGTTTGGATAAATATCCTATGTGCACCATGGTCCATATGGCTGCTCTAAATTCAGCAGTTTTGTTGACCATACACACCCCAGTTGACAAAAGAAATCAAAGTTTGTAGTGTCTCCTTTACTCCTAATCTGTTCATTCTGGGTGACCTGCTGTATTAGATCACATGTCCCCACTCCTGAATAGACTCAGACTACACTTAAACTGGGGTGGAAACTTGTTAAAGAATAAAGAGCCTCCTCTTCACCAGCACCTTCATTCTGGTACTCCTGTCTGGGGCAGCTGGCTGCCCTCGAATGTCTGACTAACAGGCTGCGTGATAACGTGGAGGAGTACAACTTAAAATGAGGTCACTATTGCTCTCACATCAAGTATTAACATTTCTGGCTCAAAGAAGCTTCTGAGAACTGAAAGGCACAAACAACCCTCTTTTAGTTGTTCTTTTGCATTGCCCTAGTTGGTCTTATGGTTTCCTCACTCTGTTATGTTATCGTGCTCATTGTCTACACTATTTCCATGACACAAATCACCATTGTGTAATACATGTTGTCTTTCTATTCTATTGAAAACAAGTAATTATAAATATTATTTTCAATTCAGAAAATCAGAGAAGACTTTAAAATTCTGATCAAGATTTTTTTTCATAAAATAAACTTGTTAAATAAAAAAAGTTTTTTTTCTCCATAGACAATGCAACACTCTTCCATACCAAAGGAAATGAAAAAAGAAACACAAGACAAGCAGTAACAGCCAAGAAAATTTGTAATTTATTAATAGTCTGAAAAAAATCTCCATAATGCATGGAAACCTTTTTCTGATGCATGTTTATTAACAATCACATTCTATGAGGAGAAAAAAAAGAGAACAACATTAAAAGCCACAATTTTGCATTTCAGTTACAGACATTTTTCCTTAATGCTTTTTTTTTTCTATTTTTTTTTTCCAAAGTAAAGAAAAAAAAAGGCAAAGGCAATGTACTCCCACTCCCTTACCCACCCACCCACCTCCCCTTAAAAAACAGACAGCCTTAAAAGTCATGGGCTTTTTTTTTCTTTTCCCCAGTACAACCCACAGTGCTTTAGCAGAAGGATAAGCGCTCATTGGTTAAGGATTACACAGCATGACGACGCAATGTAAAGTTTTGCTAAAACATTAGATGATGTTGGGGGTTGGGTAAGGGGGAATGAAAAGACAACTAAACCTGAAACCAAAACAACCCGACATCAAACCCTGAACCCCAGAGTCTTGAGTCAACAAACACCTGCAGTACAGCAGCAGGGTCTGGACTCGTCCCTCCCACTTGTGCATAGATCAGGATCCTTTAAAACCCAGTTTTATTCCTCCGTTTCAACCTGCTCCTAAAAACCACCTGTTACACCATAATATACCTCTCCAGGACTGAAACCTGTCTCAGGAACAGACGTGTTCAAAAACAGACAAGGGATGATTAAATAAAAAATAAAAAAATCTTGCACAATGCTCCTGAACTACAGGATGGAAACTTAAAGAGGTCAAAATGTACAAATTCATTTTTGACAATCAAACCCATTGATCATTGTTTCAATGTAAAGCAATTTCGACTTTGACACGTAAAGCGCTCCACGTTACTTAAAATTGATTTTATTTGGTAAATATGTAACTTGCTGTTAACAATTTGTTTTGTTTGTTTTAAAGAGACAACGGTGCTCTATAATCTGGTAACGCATAAACTTCAGTGCTTTCTTGGAGTAGAATAGTTGTCAGTTGTTTTTTTTTTTTAATCTACCCCCCCCCCCCAACACAAACATTAAACCTAGAGATGACAGAGTTGATATCTGGAACCCTGGACTTCCTGAGACAATATCCACATCTTTTATGAGTGTGCAAGATTTTGAGCAAATGGTGCCGCAGTATTACAGGAAAAAAAACGTGAAATTACAACTTAATACAGTCACAGAAAGAGAAATAAAAATTTTAAATATGACAACACTGATCAATCCCAGAGTTCTGAAAGTAGCATAAATCTTCATTTTGCAAGATTTTAATGTCCATAGTTGATGAAAGATGACATTTGTCCTTTAACAACATTCCTGTTATATAAAGTCCTATTTCCGTGAACTTCAGACAAACAAGATGTTTGTAAACAACGGGTGGCTTTTGCAAAACAAAGAAAAGATAGGCACCTCTGAAATGAGTCTTGTAACAAACTCACCTCCACACTTCTTAATCCCTTTCCACTTCTCTATCAAGTTAACGTCGGGATTTCTAATCCTTCTACAGCTATCTATGGCCACAGTTCTTTGATTTTTAAAAAATCCTTTTTCTATCTTTTTAAAAAAAAATTCCTAATTTTTTTTTTTTTACTTTTGAATTTTTTTGCTACATTTTTTATCCCTATAATTGAAACAGAATGGTGCAATACTCAATGATAATCCTTGTAATGGATTATTCCACAAAAAAGCCACTATAAAGGTAGATACATTTTTTTTTTTACAGACAGAATGGGGGGGGGGGGGGGGGGGGGGGGGGGGGTGGGGGGGAGTCCTTGAGTAAACATGTACACATGAATTGTCACCGTCGCCCCTCTGTACTTAGTCTCGTTTTTACGTACGATTAGCTGAGTAAGGGGTAGAAGACACTCAGTGCAACGTTAGAAAATAACATCTATCAGAATAGATTTGACAGAACAACAACAAATAAAAATGATAAAAACAGACATAAAATATAACACACTGAGTGGAACATAACAGCAGACCTTGTGCCTTGTACACAGTTTTTTGAGCACACATTCATACAAACATTTGACTTTCAAGCACACATTTAAGATGACTTCTTTTTTTTTTTCTCTTTTTAAATATAAGATTTTGTTTTTGTAACCTAATGCAATACATATCTGATATTCTCTAAAAGCCCATAAGTTTACATGTCAGATGGACAGAACAAATAAAAATAATGACTGACTTCACATTATGTTATTGGCGCTGCTTGATTCAAGTATTTTTGTTCAATATTTTTTCTTTTGATATGTCTGCGATTAAAAAAACAGGTAAAATCTGCATTCGACTAGGTGCTTCAGGTTGGGCTTTTAGGCTTTTCTTTTTTTAGGCTAAAATCAACAAACAAATTCACACATTTACAGTACAAGCACAGAGTACTGTAGCATGTCGTCAAAACCAGAACGTGCATATCCAAACTCCGTAAAAGACGTAGCTTTCAATCAATCAAGTATAAGTTTACATCCGGCCCAAATCTTTCCTTTCCATCACTTATTTGCGGGGAAAATACATATTGCTCTTTTCTTAGCTGTATTAAACCAGGACCTTTGAAAGGAAAGAAAAAAATAAAAGTTTCTGAGGTTGCGATCCAAGAAGTATGAAGTGATACCACACATTGTACTTGCAGTATACTGGTATGTAGAACAGAGCTGTGGAGAGGAAATCCTCTAGATGCTGGTGCAGCATGGGAAAATCCCTTAGCTGTCAGGGTTCTCCAGTTAGTACAGGATGCTGGGAGGTCCTCGGCTATTGGGTCTGTCTGAGCTTGGATCAAGGCAGTTACAGAGACAGGCAATAGTGATTTTTGCTTGTGTGCTGCAGGACTCCAAATCCTGAAAGGTAGCCATTTCCCATTCACTTTTTTTTTTTTTTTCATTTTAAGACGTCGTACCTCTTGAAATGTGCCTCTCCCCTCCTGCAGCAGCAGGAGGAGAGAGTGAGGCTGATACAGAGGGCCCGAGCTATCTGGGTCTGTGGAAATGTACAGTTCGGTGGGCCCGCTTTGAGCGGGACACGAAACACAAAACAAGATAAATACAGCATCCACAAAACTGAGCCCCGACCAACACCCCCACCCACCTTTTTAGATGGCGGCGGCGAAGGCTGACGGCCGGACACGCGTCAGCTAGAATTGCAGAGCTTTTAACACGTTATAGATTTATTTTTTTACATTTTTTTTAAGATTTTGTAGCATTTCTAAGTTTTTTTTTTTGTCAAACTTCATAAAAATGATGTTAAAATGCGATTTTATTTTTGGTTTTAAAAAAATACGTACCCGGGATTACCCATTATAGACTGTGCACTTTAGCAAACTGGAACCCCCAACTGAGTGAAGATTTTCTCCCTAGCCTGGGGCATTCCCCACAAAAGCATAAAAAAAACTGAATGGTGTGATGCTGCCGCCCTCTTTTTTTCTTTAAAACTTTTTTCTTTTTGATCCCTCCAGTCTCCCCCTGCACCCTCTGCAAAGGTTATCAAAGCTCCTCCAAACAACAGAAGTGCTCTCTGTAAAGATACAGTATGACACAGCTAATCTATATTGGCACAATACATTGGCATCATTTACATGCACTGATGTCCCACAAACAGTAATAGGCCACCTCAGGGGAAAAAGGCTTCAATACAGGCTTCTTCCCCTCTCAATAAGAGTTTCATTTTGAGGCACAAGCTCAAAAATTTTCTCAGCTATCATAACGCTGATGACCTTTTTTTTTCTTTTTTTAGATTTTTGCTCTCATAGTAGAGAGGACCGATACGGAGAGCTGCATCCCGTATTTGCTATCATCAGCTCCCCTACCCTGAGATCAAGCTGGACAGAAGTGTCTTCAGCGCAGAGAAGAAGAAGAAAAAAAAAAGGCCGAACTTTGATCAAGTGATCTGACTTTACTATGACAGTGTTCTCGTTGCTCAGTCTGACTTTAAAGAGACTGTGGCCATTTTTGAAGTGCTGACAGTAGCACACAGGGGGACAAAGTCTGGTCTGCTGTAAAGGGCCCCAGCCTCTAGTCTTTTTTTTTTTTTTTCTTTGCATAGAAACGATACAAGGGCCTGTTGGTTCCTGGTCAAAAGGGGGAGGGCTACTGGGTCTGGCTGAAGTGGAGGAGGTCATATAGCGTAGCAGCTAGGCAGACGGCGAGGGGGAGAGGACGGCCTGTGGGCAGGCGGAGCAGCTTGGAGCGGCAGACACCCACATCCCCGTTTGAGACACATTATTTCTTTACACATTTCAAGATACTACCTGGAAGTACTACAGAATACTGTCAAATAAAAAAAAAAAAAAAAGCATGAGCAGTTTTAAAAACAATAGACAATCAATAACGGTCTGTAGTATTGATCCTCATTTTGCATTCAACACACAGGATGAACATACAGAGGCACCTCTGAACAAAGTGTTTCTGCATATGAACAGTGAAGGGCTACTTCAGCAGCCAGTATCTTAACAACTTTAAAACACACTGAAAAATAATCAAAGGAAACAGTAAATGAAGTGTCCAAAGGATAAAAAGTACACTGGCAAAAATTCCAGAAATATGACTATTACATCTTCCAGCTAAAGTGATCTTTGTGTCGGAGAAATTGGGGGGGGGGGCAGGCCAGGGGAGTGGAGCCATGATTGGCCAAGTCTTTCCTGTCAGACAGAAGGAGGGACAAGTGGAGCCCAGGAGGAAGTTCTGCACGGTGGGGTTGCCGTCTGACACCGAGACGACCACAGCATAGAGGCACTCAGTGGACACTCCCACACCCACACTCCACTCCTGTCTGACTCGCCCACCTGCCGGCGCAGGAGGCAGATGACGTTGCAAGTCTGGTGCCTCCAAACCGAACAAGGCTAACAATTTTGGAGTAACAGTGATATTCACTTCGATATAGTTCAAAGAAAAAGGGGGAAAAACGAGATGGTATTTTTTGTTTGTTTGTTTTTCTGCCCCAAAGTCTAAAAGGTACATTTCGGTTGTTTCCTTGTATCCTGCTACCGGAGGAACAACGATAGACACATTTCCATGGAATAGACACAGTACATAAAAGACCAGGATTTTTTGTCATCTGCAATGTTTTTCCTGCTGTTTTTTCTTTTTTTCTTTTTTTTTGATTTATTGGATTGCAGTTGAAGCGATTTGCTCTTCATAAGTGCTATGATCAAACCCTTTGAATTTATAAAAGTCTCAGTCTCTTCTGTTTGTACAGTACCGAACGCAAGGAACACTCGTAGGTCTACTGCATTAGGATTATTTGGTATTGTGCCAGTTACCCAGAACCATCCAATGACACTGCGGTTTCAGTCTCTGTTGGGTGTGGCTGTGGCATGCAGAGAGGAAGAGTGCATCGTCGTGTACCCACTGTCACTTTGTGGTACAGTTTACTGCACTCGCAGTTCTGCAGCTGCTTCTTCCTCTTTGCAGAGTTTCCCCCAACAGTTTCAGGGAAACTGGAGGCCTGGAGTTAATCCAAGCTTTGAAAGGGGGAGGGTGGAGTTTCAAAAATGTTTGCTTAAATCAGCAACAATCACAAAGGCAAACAACAACAACAAAAAGAAAAGAACAAATCGGCTCCGGTGGAGAATGGACGGAAGAAAGGTTGATGGTGTATATTGCACAATGTCACATGAAAGCAAAACTGAGTTCATGTTCCTCAGAACATTGGCTGATCACGGAGGCGGCTGGACGTCTGGACAAATTGGACAATAGAAAATTGGACAAAGCACCAGTAAGCGACGAGAGGGGAGGGCCCAGTACTGGACTGGCAGGTGTTGATGGTTAGATTCCACCGGATAAACATGTTCACACATTTCCATAAAGAAACACACGCGGTGAGGTTGACAATTAATCTTCTCTCAGCTTATTTCTTTTGATAGATGTCAAAAACCTTGCTGGGATTAACACCTTAAAAACAAAAACAAAACATTTAAACATCTGTGTCAATCCCTTTGAGAAAACTAAAAAAAAACTAACTGAGCTGATGATTGGTAGTGCCAGTAATGTGGCCAGGCCTCCTTACTGCCCGCTGACGGAGTCGGTCACCAGCTGTGTCCTGTACCACGTCTTGGCTCAGAGGTGAACTGTGCAAGATTTCAGCTATTTTTTCAGTTACAAAACAAACTTAAGAAAACAAAAGGCGGCTTGGGAAGGACCTGGGCCAGAGAGCACTTAAGGCTAATATTAGTGCTGAGAAAAAAATGAACAAAACTAGTAAAGGTCTTTGAACAACATCATTGGCCATGGATGTGGTGGGAATGGTTGTTTTAAGTGTTATTTTGGGATGGATTTAGTTTTTTTTTCTCTTTTAAAGAAAAGTCTCACATGGCAGCTTTGATTGCTTCTTCTAAAAACACCTCACACAGAATGTTGTATTTCTATGGAAAAAAAAAACAAAGAAAAAAATCACCCAAGAGGTTTCTTTGTTTTTAAGTCTAATTTCAGTTACTTTTTATATGATGCACTTTAAAAAATACCAAAAGACATGATGTAAACAAAAGAAAAAGCGCAGTGAAGCAGAGGGACTGGGGTCTGCAGTCTGGGTCAGGGACCCTGGCCTTCTGGTTCACTATTCACAGATCTAAACAGTTTAAATTGATACTGATTATCGCCACATGATTTGCTTGGGTTTTGCTCTTGCTTATTTTGACCATTTATTTGTTTGGAGTTAGTTTTTTCCCCCCATCTCACCGTCCACCAATGGCTTATATGACATGGTGGTGGTGAGTTTGTACACCAGGGCATCTCCCTACATGGACTCCCCACTCAGCAGATCTCCAGGCAGCAGGGTGTTAACAGGGGTGGGGCTCCCAATGACACGGGTGTCCTCTCCACTAGGCGGTCCCCACAGGCGGGAGTACTGGGGCACCCCGCTCCACAGCAGATCGCCCCCACTGGCCTTGCTCCCGCCAGCGCCGCTGCCCCACTGGCCGATCGAGTGGGATTGATTCGCTTCGCCCATCCGATTTTGATTGGTTCCCGGGTTGGCGTGCCAGCTCGTGGTGTTTGCTCCTAACGACTGGCCTTGTGCAAAGAAGCGGTTAACCTCCTCCTCCCCGGCAAACTCGGCCAGGATCGTGGTGTTTCCAAGCACGCACCTTGACAGGACGAAAGAAGAAATTGAGCGGTTCACAATCACAAGTCAAAAAGAAACAAAGACATTTGATGTTTTAAAAATGATCTTCACTTTGTGTAAACATGGGCCTGAATACATATGTGCCAACCTTTTTTTTTTGGGTGCTATTGCTTTTAGACCACAACATTTCCTGCTACCGTTAACAAAAAATGGGTCATGCATCTTATATTTTGTCTCCACGACAACCAACAGCAGAAGCCAAACAAGATGAAGTTTGACACAGAAGTGTGGCTGTAGCCCGGCTCCACACTGGGGTTTTCCCACAGTTCCTGGGAATGATCATTAATGTTAAAGTGCAGCTGACTGCAGCATGACTCCCCGCCTCTGTTTTCATGTGACTGCACACAAACAGAACTAACTCCGTCTGCCCTCATTCAAAAACCTGAAGTGTTCCCAGCATGGGAAAACAGCAAGAACAGAGGGGGACATGTGGTTTCCTGATCTCTTCCTCATTTCCTTTCTCCGTTATGGCTACAGATCTTAAACATAGGTACCCATGAAACAAAAATGTAGCCAACGTCCATTGGTTTCTTTCTTTTCTTTTTTTTAACTTCCTATTGTCTAAGAGACTTTGCTGAGGCTTACATGTGCAGGGACTTCTGGGCCTTGGCAGCCTCGTCCTTGGAGCTGTAGCGCACCACAGCGTTCCCCTGGGTCAGGTTGAGATGGAATGTGATCAGGGGGCCATGTTGCATGCACAGGGTCCGTAAAGTTGAGCCATCAATCTGAAAAAAAGATTTTTAAAAAAGAAAAGAAAAAGTGATTCATGCTGCCTGTTCTTCATTCTAACTTTTATTTTACGGTTATTGCCTTTTACTCTGCAGTGCAGTGATTTGACGGTTTGAAACCCTGTACGTACTTGTGGGGTGAGATTCCTCAGCACGAGCCAGCTGCTGGTCCTGTTGGAGCTGTCGGTGCTCCATGTGGTTCCCTCTGGAACACAAACATGGACACATTCAGGTACACTGCATCCTATTAAAAGTATTTGAATGAAAAGCGGAAAGTTATTTTCAAAACTTAATTTTAAGCCACTGTGATGCATGTTCAAAGGCAACTCGGGTTGAGGGAGTTGAGCAGTTTGCATTTACTTCTATACACAATTCTCATCTGTAATTACGGTCTTTGCTCTCTGCGTCCTGTATAAAGAGGCTTCATGTCAAAACAAGGTCACGGTTACACTTGTGTTTAAATGTGGCTTTTCACAGAGTGTGTAAACCTAAGGATGTCAGTTAACAGGGTGTGTTCTGCCAGCGTTCACACAGAGAGCGCGGTGAATGTACAACTGCGACTGTCAACACATCTGTGCATCTTGATGGGTGTGAAACACAGATATTATGACATCTGTTTTTTCACTTTGGTGCAAATCTGTTGACATTTCTACTTTATTCTCAGTGCATAAAAGAGTGCATCTACGCTGTGGATGGTTTTGTTCACAGCAGAAAAAAACTTGTTCCATTTCATTTTAATATTTCATTTCACCCTTTTTAAAATTCAACTTATTTAATTTTTTTGCATTTATTCATTTTGTTTATTTAATTTTCTATTCTATTCATCTTATATCAAATTTTATTTTACTGTATCTTATTTCATTGATTTGACGTTTTTCCTCTAATTTTAAGACTTCAAGGAATAAAAATGAAAATGTAAACAGTTATTTTGGGAAGAAAGCTTTAAAGCTGGTGCTACTGGTGCGACTCTTGCAAAATTATTTGAAAAGCCCAACCGGGGGCAAGGATTGGGAATTAGCTTACTGACATATACTCTATATTCCAAAACATCAGTGGTTCTATGTCCTTTATGTCTCTGCATTTTCCTTGATAAATAAACTAATAATTAATCATAAAAATGATAAATAAACGGTAATGTTGTTGCCAAACCTCAAAGAAATGGTTTGAAAACAGCAGTTCAAATTTTGTAGAGTTGCCTTTGTTTGAAGGCATATTGAGCCAAACTATGCACGGATACACACTGACTGTTCAGGTTTTATCTTTCAGAGGACGTTCATATAAAACTCGAGCTCACCAGAGGAGTAGGAGCCACTCCAGCCCTGGGCCAGGCCCAATGAGTTTCCACCCCAAGTGGAGGATGGCTTGGTGTTGGTGAGGCCTGGTGGGGGCCGGGATGGGGCTGTGGTGCTGCGTGGCCCCTGAGGGACTTTCCACAACTCATGGGACAAAGAGGATTGGCTCTGAGAGATTGGCCCCGGGGACCAAGTGGACTTCATGTCAGATAGCTTACCTTCAAATGGAGGGGGAGGTGGAGAAAGAAGAGAAATCAAGTTATAGAAAAGATTGAGAGTTGTGATTTATTTGAACTAAATCAGAAAACATCTACTGTCCCATCGTTTACATCGTTTACAGATACAGGGGCAGTGATAGCACACAAGGCCTGCCAACAAGCACACATATACCTGAATGGGGGTGGATGAAATATTTTTACAATGGGCATGATTGATCAGAATGACATGGGAGTTGAACCACCAACCTTCTGTTTTTTAGACAACCTGCTCTACCATCTACACCACCAACTGCTCTGCCTGCTACCAGTTATTAAATTCATGTTTAGTTGCTCTTGTTTTCAGATCTGTTTTCTCAAAGTGAGAAAGAAACAACACTGAAAAGAAGCATGGACAGATAAGTTTTGAGATTTTACTTAATAAGGGACTTGAATGAGTGTTTCACAACTTGTTACCAGATATTTCTCACTTGTCTACAGTCTAGATATTTTTTCTTTTTCAGGAAGTCTGTGTAAGTTGGTGCGGTGAGGTCTTGAAACAAGTTTTTATAGCTAAAATTGGGTGTGAAAGATACGATGTGATCTCAATTAGTGTCTCAGTGAGATAATAGAACTTAATATGTATGTAAATAAACCAATTTTAAGATTCAGTAACTAATAAAAAATATATACTCTCAAAACATGATCAATAATCTTAAACATTCTGCTCTTTCCAAGTTCATTACTCGCAAAACAAGATCATAAAGACTATTTGGCTGAATATGAGATTGTAAAACTTGGTTAGATAGACCAGTTTTTGCAGTGTAAAAACAAAGAAAAAATGTTAAAGAATAAATGAATAAAAGTAAATCCACACACACACACACACACACACACATACACACACACACACACACACACACACACACACACACACACACACACACACGACTTCCTAAAGCATGCATGCAAAACAGTGCATGGGGTGTGTGTACTGAAGCTGTGACTGGCTGGGTGAGGCTTGCTCTTTATTGTGGGTTTGATAAAAGGAGGAACCAAATAGTCACATAGAGGCGGCTGTTACGGTAAAGGTGTCGTCTAAAGGCGCTGAGGAACACGTTCTCGTGTCAGAAAGGTCACAGGACAGATTAAGGGTTGCTCTAAGGGGGGTAGAGTATGTGCACCTGAGCTGTCTTTCTCACAGGAGGACAGACTGAACGTGCCAGAACTGACTGGCCTGTAACTGCTGGCTGGAGGCAGAGCGCAATTCTGAAGTGGAGAAGCTGGGGAAGTGGTATTGTACAGATCACCGTGTTGTAAGCAGAGATGGACAGAACCAAAATCAAGTGAAACTGATGAATCAGTACATGAACATTATAATGGCGTACGTGATGTAGGAGACTGCATCCTTTTTTTAAGTTTACTGACTGATCTGAACACATTTGTAGTCTTGCTTCATCACATACCTCCATTCCTGTCTCGCAGCAAGTATCGATTGACATCGTGGATGTTGGTGTTGATGGTGGGACCGCTGGGGACGCTGCCAGGAGTCATATTGGGGTCGTTTTCAGGGTCGATGTTCTGAAGGCCCTTCCATGGCACGCCTGGGCAGAACTCTAAGGCAGAAAAATGAGCCACTGGATGAGCAGTGTAATCAAACTAAGGCGCCATCGTGTGAGTTTGATCGTGTGAGACATCGAGTGAGATTAAAAGGATTCTGGCACCCTTCCAAGCCACAGTTTTCTTTTAAATTGTTCACATAATCATTTACTATCCCAATCAAAGAATGTGTGCATCTTTCCCTGCTTTTTTTTTCCAAATAAATTGCTGTTCATCTGTAATCGCAGTTTTTACTGAGACTGTTCAGCCAAGAACAAAGTTAAGCTTAAGAGCAACATTTGTGGCATGACAAAATATCATGAATGACAACAATGAGAACATTGAGGATTTCTAGCCTTAGCAGACAGATAGAGGCCAATCAACACTTTAAAATGTGCATTTCATCCTCACCTGGAGGCCAGTTAATGTTGGTCCCGTTTGAGATCTTTTCATTGGGGCTCTTGCCTTGACCCCAGCTGTCAGGAGGGACTAGTGGACTGGTGTTGGACTCGGAGTTGGAGATTAGATTGTAAGGGCTGTATGAGTCTTCCAGTTGGGGAGGCTTCCCAGGGGGAACCATGGTAGAGGCAGCAGATATGGCACCTGGATGAAAGAACAGAGTTCTTAATCTATCCACAAAAGATTATGCAGAAGGAACGTGCATAAATGACAAAAGATAAACACTCGATGAGTTATAGATGACAGGAAGACACACTGAGACTGACACAAACTTAGAAAACATCGGTCCGAACATATACAAAAATGACTTATACGAAACAGGACGGTACGGTACGACTTATACAAGGTTACATTCAATGACCAAGCATTTCCATATTTATAGCCTGGAAAATAATACTGTTGGAAATGTTTTAGCAGCCTCTATTGAAGTCTGACACTTGACTGTTTTACTTGGAAAGTATAATCTGTGAATGAGTTAGCAGCCAATCAGAATGTGTAAAACACACCAGTGCACAAATAAAAAGGTGATAGATGTAAAAAACCCAATTAGCTTCTGTCAGGCTTTTTGTTTCTTTTGTACGAAAGAACTCAGATGCTTAAAAGGAGAGTGTGTGTACTGCACATTTAACCCTCACGTAAAGGAATTCCATTTATTAAGTTATAAATGTACAGGAATTATTCTTATCTAGCTAAAATTTGTCTGATCTAAATTAAGATATGTCTGTACGAAGGTGCTGTACTTTCCAAAGGATATGGTTTCAGATGTGACCGCCAGGATGCCACAGATTTTGGCTGCAAACCCAACTGTGGAGAATTTGATTCTTCATATCGGCGCAAACTGGATCTCAGTGCTGCATTTGACACGGTCGACCACAACATCTTACTAGACCGGCTGTAAAACTGGGTAGGACTTTCTGGCACTGCAATTAACTGGTTTGAGTCCTATCTAAAAGACAGGGACTATTTTGTGTCT
>JAOXYM010000004.1:6350498-6365500 GCA_028567055.1 Leptatherina wallacei | reverse complement strand
CTTTCTGCACCCCGCTGTAATGTTTCTAATGTTTGTATGTAAAGCACCTTGAATTGTCCTGTACATGAAATGTGCTAAACTTGCCTTGCCTGTGTAAAAGGTTTAATCCGTAACTGTAACTATGAATCGGCTGTATATGTATGTCTTCATTACGTACTGTGCTTACTGAGGTTATTCTCAAGGTTTGAAGAGTTGCCGGAGAGGTTGTCCATGGAGTTTGAGTGCGTCCACTGAAATAGGCGGGATTGGGGCTGAGGGGGCTCCTTCAGGGACAGACCCCCAGCATCCATGCAGTTTACATTCATGTTTGGATTCAGTCCAGCTGCATTAAAAACACAAAGATCTCTCGTTCATATTCTACAAACATGATAATCACAGTTTCTGCATCAACATTTTGAGCAAAGGTGACCACCAGCAGAATTATGTTCAACTTGGTGTCCCCATCCATGACTCACAGAGAGGGTAGGGGCTGTAGGCATTGGGCGAAGACAGCGGCTCTTTGGTGTGCAGTGTGTCAGCGAGGCCCGAAGCCTGGTGTGGGCCTGTGAAAGGGTCCATGGTTGATTTTCCGGAACCAGGGCCCACAGCGGGGCCACCAGGGGCGTGCAGACCCGCAGAGGAAGAGGAGGAGGAATGAGAGGGAAGCTGCTGCTGCTTCATCAGCAGCGCCTGGTACAGCTGACGCTGGTGCTGCTGGATCTGCTGCTGCATGTTGGTGATTGTGCGTGCAACCTGGGAGAGGAAAAAAACATTATACGCCTAGAAAAAGGTAGAAGACTATTTGAAGGGGAAGGCAGAGCTTATAAGAAAGTAAACAGCAAATATCAAGATGGAGGGAGTGCTGGTATGTGGGGAAACAAATAAAGCTTAAGTTGCTAATGACATTAACAAAAAACAAACACAACAGAAAAAGGGGAACAATTAAAAATGTGTTGCCACGTTTGATGAGAAGTAAAAAGCAGAAACCTAAAAGTTTGGACAGCTCCTGTTGTTTAAAATCCATCTTTTCTCCTTTGTTTTAGCAACATGTGAGAATCATCTTGTGTGCTGTGAGACAGCACACATACTGTACATGAAATACGTGATCAGACTTTTTAATGCTATAATGTTTACTCACTTGCTGCTCTTGTTGCCTAATGGGGCCGGACACATTGCGTTGCGCCTGCATCATCTGCTGCTGGATTTGTAAACGCTGGTACGCCTGAATTAAGGGAACAAAAAAACACCACAATGCAAAAATAGAGATTATTACAGTAAAGACAAACAAAACCCACAGCAGAGCAGCAGTTATAAAAACAGCCTTCTCATGAACTCATTTCTACTCTTGTCATGCATAACTTGTGTATTCTCAACCAGATGAGGATGAGCTTCATTTGAACAGTACGAAACAAAGACTTCAACATCTATGTAAATACGGCAGTGTTCAAAAAGGAGTGGGAAGAAGTCTAAGCTTATTGAATGCCACCCCTTTTCCCTGTGTCAATGTCTTTTACTTTCAATTTTCCTGTTTCCCCACATTTCAAGTCTTATTGATGAGTGTACAAATATATGTGTATAATCAGTTCCTGATTACAGAAAACAAATCTAAAAATTATCTGACACATTTTGTTATGATGCACTTTGTTTAATTTGGCTTCCATTAATCTGAAAGCCTGAAAAGGGGGTGGTGTCTCACCATTTGCAGCTGTTGAAGTTGGTACAACAGGGTCATTTGTTGAGGGTTTATTGGTGAGGTTAAAAGTGCAGGGTTAAGACCAATGTTTTTTGCTGCAAACTGCAAGAGCTGTGCTTGGACCTGGAAGGAAGATCACAGAAAAAAAAGATAGAACGATTTGTACAAATTGCAACTGCTGCATGTGACAAAGTATTTCAGGAATTTTGCAGAATGCACAACAACAGAGTATAAATGACTAAAAATGTGCATTTCTGGATGTCCACAAGTGTGTTGCGGTCATGTGACCTAAAGTACTGTCTCTGAACTAATGTCCATCAGGTTCTTTGTGCTTAAAAACCAACACATATCCATGTAAATGATATAAAAGGTACATTTCTCTGTGAGTTTCTACCTGAGGGGAGAGAAACTGAGGCACTTGAGCACGTAGACTAGGCTGGGAGGAGCTGAGAGGTGGCACTGGTGGCTGTGGAGGCGGCTGTTGCTGCTGCTGCTGCATGGCCCGGGTTTGTGCTGCTCCACTACTGCCAAACATTCCACTGGGTATCTGTAAACACAAACCACCACAGTAGCAGGACTCTACAATTATATTCAGAGTATTCAAGCATTTATCACCACAAAACTGGAAAGAAAAGGCCACTCAAAAAAGAAAAAAGAGAGAGCTGAAAATAGAGCTGTCTAGTTTTAATAAGACTGAAAGGTTCATTCAGAACACGAACTGGATGACAAAAGAGCTCTTGAAACAAAACAATTAATACGCAAAAGGCAGCTTTATCCACATTTCCAAATAGCTGAAGGGTTGTTTTTTTTCTATTTTTCTAAAAAAGAAAAAAGATGCCTGCTAACAGTCCTTCAAGGACATTATGTATTTTATGGGTCATGGCTGCTGCTGCTGCTGGGGTGATATTTGATAGAGCATGAATATCAGATTTCACTGGGCGCTTCAGGCAAGGTCATTCACACTTAACTAAGAAACAGATTTGAGAGAGAGTGAGTAGAGAGATGTGTGATTCATTTTATCTGCTGCTTTTGTTCAATTCTGCACAGATAAAAACAGATTTCTAATAAAAAAGTTGTATTGAAAGCAGCTGTAGAGTAGCCCTCAGATGTCTATATAAACAGAAAATGTAAAATTAAGATTTTAACTCACAGCTTTTTAATTTTCAAACCAAGATTAAAAAAAGAAAGAAAACAAGAAAAAGAAAATACAGTCTATTACCTGTCTGTTGTTCAAGTTTTGCATGGCCAGCCCCGGGTTGCCCTGTCCCAGACCCTGCCCAGGAAGGCTACTGTTGGCCAGGGGGAGCTTCAGGCTGGGGGAAGGCAAAAATGGTGATGGGGGGGCGTCATCTGACAGGACACCATCCTGGATCACAGACAAGAGAAAAAGAAAATTATGAATAGAGGAAAACAAACTGATACATTACTGACAACAGGATTATTTTACCTCTGTAACAAGTCATCATGTTGAAATGGGTTTAAAAAAACAAACAAAAACCAAAAGACATTACAGACCTCAAAACAGTAAAACACAATAATTGCCATGCATTTAAGTTTTTCATTAGTTCACATATTATATTTTTAGAAAAAGTCTGATAGCTGGTCTAGTACTCATTTCCTCACCTTGTCCAGAAAGGTGGTGCAGTCAGAGGGGTCTTTGGAGAGTGCAGAAGGCCGACACAACAGTGGCTTGTTCATGCCATTGCTGTAATCAGACATGCCCATGCCTCGCTTGTCCAGGTCTGTCTTCTTCTCTAACAGGGCAGCTAATAGCACACACAAAGATGTGACAGATTTAACTAGTGGAGACAGTTTTACTACAAGTGAAGTAATATACTGCAGTAAGTTTATTCTTGTAGAAATGGTTGTATAACATTAAATATTTGAAATGAATTAACGAGTACATGTAGTAACAATGGGAAAAGTTTGATTCATTGCTTTGAAATAAAATGAGATAAAATACACATTTCAGATTAAAAGCATCTCAAATGGGCTCACAAAAGGTCAATAAATATGGTGAACTTACTCATGGCCTGGTCAAGGTTCATATTGTTGCTCTTCAGTGCCTCCTCCGCAGGGTCTCTCTGGAAAATAGATTTTTTAAAAATTGTAATAAAACCCCAACAAATTGTTAAAGCTGTCAGCATAAAAATTTCTCTCTGAAAACATTACATTCATACCGGAAAGCCCATATCAGTGAGCTGTTTGATGAGACGGTTCATGATCCAGGCCTCATCTGGTTTACTGCTAATCTTGCCCTGACAACATACAAGCAAAAATGTCAGTTTCTACCAACAATGCAGCTATTTCCATACTCTGAAACACATCAGGAGATACAGAGTTAGGTTAAATGTGTTTTCTGACCTTGTTTGGACACTTCTTGGCTCCGTTACCCCAGGAGTTACAAGAAGAGCTGCTCTCCTGGGAGGTGGGGCTGTTCCATACATCTCCATCCTCTGTATCCCACTGGCCGGTTGACATACTCATGTCCTCTCCTCCACTTCCCCAGCCATCTTGCATAGGTTTGGGGCCTTAAAAATAGAGACATCAGAGACACAGGTTTATAATGTTTAAAGTAAACAGCTTGGAGTTTTTTTTTTTAACTTGACCACTAGGTGTCACTGTTGCCGTTTCACATCCTGCACGACCCTCCTTACTTCTCCCTCTATTTCAAACTGCTCAACCCCACAGCACAAATAACCAAAACCTACTGATGCGTTGAATTACTTTAATCCCAGCTATACTCTGCTCAAGTAGCGCTTACAAACACCTTCCCAACTGGCACAAAAGGTACAGGTCTGAAGAAACTTCCTGTTTTTATTCCCTTATTGAAGTCTGTTGTGCTAACACACCGCAATCTACCAGCAATCAGTATTTTACAGGAGGCTTGCTGGGAATACAAGGCACAACCCAAACCTAAAATGCCTCAGAGTAAGCACACAGACTGTAGCAGAATCACATAATCCGCATGTCAATCAGGACAAGACAACAGTACAAGTTAAATAAAGACAAACCAAAGTCATTAAATCTCTTCTGTTTCATAGTTTGGGATTTAATTTAATCAATAACTAATACATATACAGATATGATTAATTCTTGGCTTACCTGGCTTGCAAGGTGCAGGACCTGTGGGTCCACTGGCCCTGACATAAGGTCCAGGGGGCTCATGGCCACTGTCCCCCCATCCCCCTACACCGCCTGAAGGTTTTCCCCAAGCAGAGGTACCATTGTCCACAGTGGATGTTGGAGCTGCCGGCTCTCCCCAGGCAGGCTCTGAGATGGGCTGAACACTGGGAAGCTCTCCCCAACCTAACAAGAAAGGAAATACATTTAAGATGTCACTGTTCTGCGAGATATTACCTAAATTATTTATCCTTTGTTTTTCCTTAATGCCATTTTTTCAGATCTTAGTACTGATTTTTAGTAAACAATAAGAAACAGTAAGCTTAAGCCAGCCTCTGCCAGACAACAGCAGTTTTCTTGACCACCCCAGTCTGGTCTGTTGGGTGGCATCTTTATGAATATATATTCAGATAGAATAACAAAAATAAAAAGCAGCAACTGGAGAAAAGCCTGACCTGCAATTATTTCAGCAGATTAAATGTTTCTGCTCAGCCCAAGTATATCATAAGGTGGTTATTAGGCACCACTGTGGGTGAATTACAAATTTACCCAGCAGGGGGCAGTGTTTTAATAAAAACAAGCAGAGGAGTAGCATCAATGTTCTGCCATGTCTAAAAACTGGCCTTTGTGATCTCATGGACTTATTAGAACTGGCAGCAGCAATGACTTAAGCTTACTGTTCAGTTTTAATTATGAATCCAAAACCATGGTAGGGCAGCTAATTCCTGTGACACTATCTGCTGACAGAGTAAACATTTTGCAATTTTGTGGTTTTATAAGTCCTCCTAAGACAATTTTTGGTTTTAAACTTTTAATAAAAAAGTATCTTGTAAAGGGTCTATAAAAACACTTTATCATTATTATAATTTTAAGCCATTCTGTTACCTTTTGTAATAATTTTAAATAAACCATAATCCTTTTAACATTTTCATAATCACAATACAATTTAATTGTATTCAATATAACTGTTGAGATTTCTTTAGATTTCTACATTTTTTGGAATACCTGGGTTGGCAAGAGCGGGTCTTCCCTGGGGGCCTGCACCTGGATGTGAGGCAGCCTGGATGTTGGGTGACCCATTGTTGTTTCCTTGGTGCTGCAGGTGAGTTGGGGGCTGGCTTTGGTGGGGATGGTGGTGCATGTGATGAGGGTGATGGTGATTGTTGTTATTGTTGGGCATAATCATTCCACCGTTCTTGCTGGAAGGTGGGCCGCTATTGCCTGGGTTATTGTTGGGATTGTTACGATCCCACATGTTGACAGTCTTGTTGTAGACGTTGGGATCCCCCCAGGTTGATGTGCCATCATCAATCTCCATCTTCCTGCGAATGGAGGGAGGAGAGGGCTCCTCCCAGCCAGTGGGCTCCATACCCTGGTCCTGTTTGCTTACGTTTCCCCAGCTAGAGCTATTCTGCTTCACAGAGCCAGGACCACCCCAGGAACCAATGCTGACACATCCTCCACTTCCAGTACTGCTGCCGCTGCTGCTGCTGCTTTCCTGGGGCTTGGAAGAGCCCCAGCCTCCCTGTACTGGGCCACTGGTACGTGATGTCTCCCCCCAGTTGCTGTTATTCACAGCAGGAGTGGGTTTACCCCACCCCCCTCCTCTAGCTCCTCCTCTAGGGCTTTCTTTCCATCCGCCAGTTGCTCCATTGCCTCCTTCTCCTTCCCACATGCTACTAGAAGACCCATTGTTCTTGACATCTGGGCCCCACTCCCCTGTGGTGGAGCCATTGGAGCTGCCGTTACTATTGCCCCAACCATGAGAGCTTTTTTGACCCTCGCCCCAGTTCGTAGGCTGGTTTTTCTTCTGACCATCGTCCCAGCTGGATGACTTCTCATCCGAACCCCAAGATGGGGTGCCTCCACTTTTAGAACCATTTGTAGGTAAAGGCTCCCCCCAACCACTGGCTGTGCCATTCGGGGCTTTGTTGAGTGAATGTTGGGGATCCCCCCATCCTGATCCAGTCTGAATTGGCTGAGGTGGAGGAGCTCCCCAGCCAGAGGATGATGATCCTTCATTGTCACTTTTTCCTCCAGAACCAGGTCTCTGACTGGGTCCAATGTCAGAGGTAATAGCACCTCCATTGGTAGATGAATGTCCACCACTAGAGTTTGAGTCACCTATCGTGTCTGAGCTGCTATTGCTATTTCCATCATCAGAGTTGGCTTCTTCCATCTCCCATACAGTGTGCTGTCGGATGGGGGTCTGTCCCCAACCTGTGTTACTTAGCACTCTGGGGTCTAGGTCCTGTCGGGGCAGCACAGGGGTAAAATCCATGCTGGTGGATCTGTCTCTGTGAGAGGATTGACCTTCGCTGCTATCCCCACTATCCTCACTAGCTGGAGCTGTCCCAGAACGTTTGCCCCATGAGCTCATGTGCTGCTCCTGGCCTGAACCAGAACTACCAGCATCTACTGACTCCCAGCCTTTAGATACGTCTCCACCTCTGGAGGATTTATCCCAGTCACCCCAGCCACAACTTCCACTACTCCCACAACCACTGCCTTGGCGGCCCCAGGCAGAGAGGCCTCCAGAAGGAGTTGAGTCCCAGCCTGAGCCTTTGGGGGACCCGGCTGCCTTGGTTTCTCCACTACTCCACACAGAGCTGCCTGTCGTGTCACCATTAAGCTGGGATGACTCTGTGGGTGACTGGCCTCCCCAGCCAGTTAGGCCGTGGATAGGGCTCATAGGCTCCTGAGCTTGTTGCTGTTGTTTAGTGTAGTTTGGTCCGTCAGTGTTAAGGTTAGCAGGCTCAATATTGAAGGATAAGTTTGTTTTGGCTGAGGGGCGTTGTTGATCATTTTCATTAGCATTTATCATGCTGACCCAACCTCCCCCACCATTATCTGCATTCCCATTTCCAACGTTTCCATTACCATTTATACTTGGCGGGAGGGACGAAGAGTTGGAAACCCCATTGGGGCCAATAACACCACCTCCGCCACCTTCATGGCCCAAAACTGGCCAGGCTGATGGGTTGGCATTAGGGTTAAGGTTCAAGTTAAAATTGGGTGATCCCCAACTGTTGGGAACTCCAACTCTGCCACCATTCATTCCTTCTTGTTTCCCATCTGATCCCCAACCTCTATTGCCTGCTAATGTGTTGCCTGACACAGGTCCAGTCATCATATTATTATTCGTTTTGACAGAGTTGTAGTGGGCCTGCTGGCCTGCGGCACCAGTGGCCATACTCAGAAAACCACTCCGACTGTTAGTAGTGACGACACTTGTGTCTAGATTAGAGCTAGCTGAGCCCGAGGGGCATTCTGATTTTGTAGGGTGGCTGGGGTCAATACTACAGTGGATGGATGGCCAAGCTTTTGTGTCACTTCTGTCAATGATCACTTTGTCCCAGTTGTTGGCACAGGAGGGCCTGTCAACTGGTGCAGAAGATCTCCAATGAGAGGTCTCATAGTGGGCACCTGGGCCACACTGAAGGGATATGTCTGTAGAGGAAATAAGAAGGAGAAAAAGGGTAAGACAAGAAGTTTAGGATGAGTCAGTCAAAAAGAGAAGAGAATAAGATGGAAAAAGGCATGAATTAAAGAAAATAGTAATAAAAGTGGATAATGGATAGAAAATAACACATGAAAGAGGTGGGTGATTGGTAGGAGAAAAAAACAACAACAAAAAAAACAAAAAAACATTCAGTTTGTAGCCTGTCTGATAACCTAGTGGTGTAACACATGTTCCTCAGTTAGTTTCCTGAACCAATTTTATTTTCTTGGTTGGTTAATGCCAGCTATCAGACTTGACAGGATGAGATGGTCACACTTGCAAGTTCCACAATCCAACACAATCAGGATGCACAGCCAAGCGTGCTCCATGTCATATCAGCTATAGCATATCCATATACTTTCCCCAGTGCAGGAACAAGCTAGATTGAGTTTTTTCTTTCCTTTATGCATCCTTCTTTCTTACCCTGATCATCCCCTCTTTTCCCCTTTTACTTAAATCTTTATTATCCCTTTCCAAATTGTTGCTCACTTCTTTCTCTGTATGCCTTTATCTATCTTTATACCCCATCCCATGCCCATTTCTCACCCTGCTCATATCTCCTCTCCCTTTCATCTCCCACCTCTTTCCTCACCCCTTAATTTCGCCCTCTCTCGCCTCTGCACTCCCCCAGCACCCAGCAGTGAGAGGCCCATCCGTCTACATTGTGGCTTTGCTGGCTGTGGCTGTGAAGGGAAGCCCAAGTGGAACGCCGCTCATTTATTGGAATGAAACAAGGACGGCTTCTCATCCATCACTCCCTATGCTTCACCGGAACTGCTCCTCCTCAAACTGCACTAAAACTGATAATTGTGTGTCTGTGCTGGCTTCTCACTACCTGCATATACATAGAATTGCAAGTATATCCATTAGGATTTTTTTTTTTTTTTTTTTGCAATTCCTTCCCAGGCAATGGTCTGAACACATCTTCTCTTTCTAAATGAATGGGTGATTGTCCAAAATATCAGCTTGTATTTTATGTAAATAAAATACTATAGCTAAAAACTGAATGCAAAATATGTTTAATATGTTTTTTTTTAGTCAAGAATCATCCACAAATCCCAAAATTACAGAACCAGAAGAGGGCATTTACCACACAACCAAATTCACAGGCCACAAAAGCCTCCTAACCAATAATAGACACAGTCATTGGTGTAAAAGGGTAATCAATCATTGGGAGGCAGCTAATCAATGATCTTATTAATGCAATTGGGGAGAGAGCAGGGAAGCTATTGATCCAGTATGCAAACACCCTAACCACTAGACCAGCCTCAGGCAGCTGGTTCTAAAACCAATAAGAGCTACTGTTATGAACATCACCAACACAAAGACAAAAAAGCCCATAAAAGGAGAAGCTTTCTCAGTGATTCTTAGTGAGTTGAGAATATTAATAAGTAAAATCACAATCTCTAAAGACAATAACACATCTCTGGCTATCTTTATGAGCAGCTTTCCTCACCAACCTTCATCTGTAAATGTATTGCCATTTGTAAAATATTTGCTTGTTTTAGTAATTTAGCCATATTTCCTTCTATTAGTCTGCTTTTAACTTCCATCAGATTGCTGCAGTGATTTCAATACAGCTGAAAATTACTGACCATGAGATGGAGACCCTGAGGTCAAAACAATCCACACAGAGGAGAGAAAAGTCCATTTGTTTGAGGTGTGTATGACACACACACACAAATACTGGCAGATATGGTGCTTTAAGATACTTGGAGAACTCGCAACAGAGTCACTGTGAATGACAATTTATCCTCCACACACTTATCTCTACTTCCCAGACGGCATTATCACATGGGGTCATCAGACTGATGTTACACACTAAAAAAACAAAAACAGTCTGCAGTCAGTTTGCAATCAGACTAAAACCAAAGCAAGAGAGAAAAAGTGGAAACATTACTCTTATATCTGCAGTAACTTTCCTTTTCTATTTAAATTAGAAGCTGTTAAAATTTGAAGACAAGCCAAATGAGAGCTTTTAATTAGAGGGCCTTTAATTAAGTTTTTCCTGAGCTTTATGTCCTCTAACGTTTACTTAATGTTCAAGTCAAGGGAGCGGTCCAATCTCAGTTTGCTTAACAAATGGAAAAGAACAACAATCTGCACAGTTACTATGTTCATACTATATATTCTTTATAATGCTGAACCAGTAGTTCCCAAGATATTTTCCTTGAGGATCCCCTTTATGCAAATGTTAAAGGCCATAGACCCCCTGTCCCACCCTGTGCTGAAACCATGCTTGGCTATATGCTTTCAAAAGTAAGATTCTCACCATAAATAATTTATTCTGGCAGAATATTAAGTCCTTCGATAAAGTCAAAGTTAAATTGTAACAACATTCATGTTTTTTTTAATAGGGACAATGTGTGGACATTAATCACAATGGCTATGAATCTTCAAAGCCTCAGGGACCCCCTGTGCTCTTTGGGAACCCTGCTGGGGGTCCTGGACCACTGACTGACACAACAAAGCTTTCCTATGAATGAAAAAAAATAGTCATGTGAAAAATGCTCAAACTAAAATATAGGAACAATAATCCTTGAACAAAGTCAAACTTCGGACACCAGTCTTGTTTATCATCACATACTAAATGATCAAGGGTCTTATTCCTAAAGATTCTTAGTGCAAAGAGTTGCTCCTAGTGGCCAAATTCTAAGAAAATTCTTAGAATCATGATGTTTTCTTAAAATTTCCCCTAAAAGTGAAGAGTAGATCCTAGTAAAGATAAAAGCCATTCCTGAAGAATCCTAGCCCTTAAGAGAGCTCCTAAGGTGAGATCTGTTAAGAGCAGGGAAGAGGATTTCTAAGCGGCTTAGGAGTTCCATAAGGCCAAATTTACCTCTCAAAACACTTTTATACTCAAACACTGTTCCTCTGTCTACTTGGGTTTCCTTGTTCTTTTCTTCCCCATTGCTGTTCAGTGGTTTGTGGTAGATTTGAAAGCCAATCAACACTGCTTCTTATAGGCCGGTCAGCAATCACAGACATTGATGAAAGCTGAGCCATTTTACACTTGTTAATACCAAATTGAGTTGAAATGTTGAAAGTTGAAAATGCAAAAATTACCAGCATGGCAATTAATATGAGCAAATAAATATAACTATCACTGTGTGAATACTGTGGGCCACATTTTGTAGGATAATTTTAAAGTATAGCATACTATTCATTTAACAGATATTTTCTTTTATGTGAAATATTATGTACAATTATACAGTCTACATAAGATTAGATTCTTTGATTAAGTTTATCGATTTGAGGGTCCATCTTTTGCCCATCATCACCAAAAGTATATTTTTTTAACTAGCTTTTAGGATCAACCAATCACAGCTTTTGAAATGACTCATACCTAGCAAGGGGGTCAACCAAACCTCCTCACTGAGATATGAGTTTCAGTCAATTCCTTGCTCAGAGTTTTCTGAGAATGTTCTGGAATCACTCCTAAGCTAAGACTCTTTGTTAGGCATTTTTAGGTCAAGTTAGGAGCTCTCTGAGAAGATCTTTAGGAATATGGGCCCAGATATGTTAATTCTATTTTCATGTGCAGGAAAGTAAATGCCATTAATTAATTTTCTTTTTGTGTTTTGACATGATGTTGCTATGAAAGAATACCTCACTTGAAATTTATCTAAGTTCCAAAAAGGTATTCAAGTCAAGCTCTTTTGGGACCAAATATTATTGTCTGCAGTAGTGAAAGCAGGATGATTAAAGTGCATTTCACAAAAGGCTGATTTGGCACCCCTTCACATCAACTCACTGGTGCGTGCCTCTTGCTACCCAATTAAATTGCAAAGAAAAAAACAAAACAAAACCAAAACAGCTGGTCTTTTCATTTTCCACTGCAAACTCTTAGTAGGTTTTAGGTGTTTGCTTTTGAAATGAGAGAGAAAAACAAGACTGTCTCTCAAAGCTACTGTTTTTACTCCTTTTCAGCTTCCTCAATGATAGCTTTCTGAGAAAAGAGCCATTTTATCAGAGCTGGACCCCATCCAAGAAGCTCAGCCATTGTCACCGCAGAAAACTGTATTTGGTTCAATCAACCTTGCACCCTCCGTATGGATCTTCCTTGCTCACATGCACATTTTGTTTTGTGAAGGATGCCAAAAAAAAGAAAATGGGTTACATGGCGAGCAGCCTCTTTATCCCCTCGTGTTGCATATAGCCACTGTGGGAGAGGAAGAGTGGAAAAATACCTGAGGAGAGGTGCACCAGCTTTCACAGATCCATCCAAAAACAAGCAGACATCCTCTCTGCACATATGTGACATCCTACAGTAACTGCTAAAGGATACACTGCAGCCACTGGTGAGGAGGAGCATTATAGCTTTATTTTCTTTATAAATGTGTGGTATGTCAATAACAAAAATGGAAAACTTTAAACTCCACTGTAGCTTTTAACGCCACTGTATCTACCCTTGGAAATACATCCAATCATTTACATGTAGACAACACAAAACAGCCTCTTTCCCTTTCACTTTTGCATCCATCCTGATTGTCTGTCATGTAACTGCCTTCACAGGCAGGATCTCCCCAATTCCTGACAATTCACTGACTTGAAGGAGGGGCATGAAAGCAAGTTGAACACAAAAAACAAAGACAAGGGGGCAATCATTTCCATCTACTATTTGCAATCATGTGTTGGTAATGTGCTTCTGCGTTCATTCATGTTGCAATTAGGAGGGCAGTCTCTGATTGTGCCGTGTGAATAAAAAGGGTCAAAATAAAAACAAAGGGCCCCTCTATGGCTCCTCATGCTTTCGATGGGTAGCAGGACTTCCTTTTGTGCGAGTCAGTGCAAGCTTAGTTTCAGCAAAGACCTACACGGAACTGTAGAAAACCAAACTTCAGTTAAATATAAAAAAAAAATCTAGTGACAAGAAACAACAGCAGAACAGTGACTATATGATGCCTTTAAGAGTTGAAGCAGAAATAAGACAAACTTCTTCTAATGAGGACTTGCTGCCATCACAGAAATGGCATTCTGCCAGGAATTAAATGCCACCCCTCCCCTCTGAATGTAATGAAAAGCTGGGTGACAGAACGTGAGAGTGGTGAGCAGAGAGATGGAGGAGAGCCGGATGGGGGGAGGGGTTGGTATAAACAGTGTTGAGGGAAAAAGAGTGAGAAAGAATGAGCAGAGAATAGAGAGTGTGGCAGCGAACCGATTTCTTCAGTGAGCCGCAGACTGAGCTCGGCTACGTCGTACAAATGGCAGGAAAACACAAAACCGGAACTGAAGCAAGAGGGAATGTTTATTAGTCTTTTGTCCCCCCCAAATAGACCCTCGCCATTTCTCGTTGAGGAGAGTTATATGCCACTCACATCAAGGACGGTGTGTACTTGTTTTTCCAGAAACGGGGAGAAAAAGAGAGACTGAAGGAATGGTCTCAGGGGGGTTGAAAAGCTCATCATTCATGTCTGTTTACCTCTGCTGAGAGATGAGAGAAAATAGGAGAGGGAGACCATGGTGATGCCTTTGGTTCTCTTACGGAGGCTGCATTAATGAAGCCACTTGGGGGTTCTCTCACTTGTGTGGGTATGAGTGAGTCACAGCTTGAACACAAGGGACAATCTATACCTCCCTGGATTCATTAGGGCCAAGTAGTCTTTTGATTATTTGATGATTTTAAAATCATACAAATAACCATGGACTGCTGATGTAAGAGCTAGTTATTTTTTCTATCTTAAGCGTACTACATCTGAAGAAGCAGAAATACATTTTTATGCAATGGTACTTGTGGAGCATTAAATCTTTTAAAAGGACTGAATTGTTATGTGTTTAAACCTTTTTACTTTTTTTTAAAAGCAAGAAAACAAGGCCTTAAAAATCCCAGACACTTTGCCTTCAAATCAAAGGGGCAAAAAATGAAAGGGCCAAGTGTTTTAACAGCACCCAACAGAGTCCCTTCTGGCTGCATGTGCTGTCTGGAGGACTAGCAAACAGCTGTTGTGCTGCATTTCCCACAGTCTTAAAAGACCCCCATTTCAGCACCTGCTAGTGGGGAGTCTGTCTGGACGGCTGTTGGCTGCTTCAGACCACTTAATGGTCCCAAGTCAGCTGGAGAGATGGGAATTGGGGGGGGCAGTGAGAGGAGGCATCAAAAGGGGACAGGGGGTCTCTGTCTGGTGGGACAAAATAATACTTTTCAGAGGGCAAAGGTTATGTGACAGCGTAGTGTGTAAATGCCCTTGAATTTCAAGGAGGTTTAGTCTTTGTGATGATGGAATGTTTCAAATTTAGCTTTAAAATAAAATCAAAGGCCACATTATAAGATAAAACAAATTTCTACAAATTTAACCACAAATATGTCAAAAAATCTATTTAACTACCTTAGCACATGTATGACATTATTCCCCTTTAAACTCCGAGCTAGCTGGACTGGGAGGGAAATACCTATTCGAAAGGACACAACTGGGTCAGACCAGTTACCATTACATATATGCACACACATTTTTGTTTGCATGTGCACAACAATGAACAGTCCAGTCACATCAGCAACACCCCCTGGAGCTTCAGTAACCAAAACCAGAGGTCAAACATGGTCCACAAAAATACAAAAAAACATCCATAGAGTGAGAGAGAGAGAGCCAGAGAGAGCCAGAGAGAGAGAGAGAGCCAGAGAGAGAGAGCCAGAGAGAGAGAGAGAGAGAGAGAGAGAGAGAGAGAGAGACAGAGAGAGAGAGAGAGACAGAGAGAGAGAGAGAGAGA
>JAOXYM010000004.1:6340383-6350398 GCA_028567055.1 Leptatherina wallacei | reverse complement strand
AAGAAAGTGGCACCATCACAATCCAAAAAGGATCTTTACCTGCACTATATGCGAAGTTCCGAGTAAATAAAGCTAGAGATTTAGGTGGAAACGGAGCACTAACCACAACATCTTTTAAATTCATGTATTCCAGAATCACTGCAACAGCATTGGCGCTGGCTTGAGGCTATTAGCTGACAAGAAAGAACAAAATGTGGACTAGAAGCCCTCTGGACAAAAACAGGAATGCAAAGGAGGTGGAAACCCTGCCAATGGCTAATCTGCCACAGGCTATGTTGTACCGAGAGACCCCTGGGAAAAGCAGAATGAGGTAGAGGCCAACCAGGGCAACAACTGCTGGACTGACACATTATAGGTTAATACACTCAACCAGGGCATCTTAACCAGTCTGAAACCCACAAGAGAGAGCTCTTTCTTTAAAACTAAAGGCATAGACATTGAGTTTCTTTGCAGAGAATTAAGCCTGCAGCCAAATTTAGCCCCTGGCTCACAGCTGAGGAAAAATCCTGCACTTCATAGTAGAGCACAAGGGGGGATATTATCATAATATTACTAACATACAATTATACTTTTTATTACCAGAAACAAGATGTTTCTCAGTTTTGGAGCCAATGATTTCAAAATTACAGAGCAAACCTGACAGGAACCCAATGCAAAACATCCCCAAAACACAGCGATAGCAAATGGATTAAACAGACACAATTAGGCATTCACCAAATGGTTACATAGGCTTTAAGCTTTTGTTTGATGCTGTGACTGGTGGCAAAGGCATGAGTACAAGAACAACAGCAATAGAGCATACAGAGACCAGTTGCCTCTGCAACGCCTTTCTGGCTAGCCAACTGCACACCACAGCTGTTGCAGATAAGTTCACCAAGAGCCCGATGTTCACAAAGCAAATGTTGAGTCAGTAATCAAAGGAAAGAAACAGAGTGGCAAAGCAGCGGTGATCTAAAGACAGGAAGAAAAAAACAAACAAGGGCAAGACAGGAGAAACTCAACAAAGATGCAATCAGATGCTCACATAAACATCTGCTCAAAGACTTAACCATGAAAACATTGATTGGTGTGCAACACAAATATCCTTTTGCAAGAGCATTTAAAGTTATAGTGTTATGTTGGAGGATGGGATGGCCTGACACCTCCGAGTCTGTGCACATATGGCAGATAATAATCATATGGCTAAAGAAGTCTGAGTCAAGTGTGTAAATGTGCATAAACACAATATATTCTTTTAAATAATTCCGTTATTACAGCCCATTTTCCCCAATTTTTGTTGTGATAGGAAGTGCAAATGTGCTGTTAAACTATCATCATCATCACTTCTTACACATGGTGTCATCACTGGTAAATATGTAAAAGCTGAACAGTATGAGACAAACTGAATTCAGCCCAAAATGAAGAGAAAGGATGGGAAAAGATGTACAATAGGTACACTGTAAGCATTATGGGACATACTCAAATCCAAACATGAACTTAAGGAGAGCCAACACTCACTAACATCACAACCACAACATAAATGAGTAATAAATAAGCAGAAACATGTTCCACAGAGTCCGCATACACAAACACAAACCTGAGTGGTGTTTGCTCGCAGGGGATGTGGCAGAGTTTAGGGTAGTGCTGCTGGTACTTGTAGAGGAAGAGGAGTAAGATGAGGAAGGTGAAGAGGAGGGAAAGGAGGAAGAGGAGGGAGCAAGAGCAGCGAGGGCTCCTGCAGGCAGCGGCTGGCCTCTCTTCAGTAGCTGCTTGTGCTCCTGCTGACGGAAGCGTGGGGGCACCTCTCTGGGCGGGTAGCGAGCACTGGCAGAGGACAACTGGCACTGCTGCTGAGGGGGAGTCGGGAGCTGGCTATCGCAGGGGGGGTGCTTGCCATTGCCAGAAGAAGAAGAGGAGGAGGAGGAGGAGAGGGGCAGCGTGGGGCTGGTGGGGTGGAAGTGGTGGGATGGACCAGTACTGGGCTTAGTGGGAGCTGGCTCTGGCACTGGACAGATACACCAGCACACAAGCATCCAAACACAGAAAAACACATGCAGGCAGCAGTGTGTTAATGTCTGAGGGATCTTACTGGGAAACGCTTACTGGGAGAATTACAGAGGTTATACGTGACTGGGTGGTGTAGACACTAGAGATGTCACAATTATAGATTACCTTGGTACGATTTTTATCACAATTATAATACGTTAATTAGTTTCACACTATAAATATGCAAAATCATCATAAGCACTCCTCATAGGCTTTAAAGTTTTATTTATTTCCATCTTTTGATGCCAATTAATATAGCAACAAAGAAAAGTTCCAACAAATATCCCCTCTGCTCTGTAAACAATAAATAAATACTACATATCAACTAAGTAATTCTTTCAGAGAAAGCGGATGGAAAAGGCTACAGGGGCTCAAGCCGGACTTTGGAGGGTTCTGTCTGTAAAATACATAACAAAAATGTTTTTGAACACTTTTATAACTTGAGTAGAAAGCTTTGAAACAGCGGAACAGTCATACTGGAACAGTGAAAAGAAAGAAACAATAATAATATTTACTTTATTAATCCCAATTGGGAAATTAGGCTCTGCATTTTATCCATCCGTAGTAGATTTACTAGAGAGGAGTGGGCTGCCATATTTCAGCCTTTAGGAGCCCACAGTGGTTCACTTCTGTTGCCAGACTGGGGACTTGAACCTAGGTCCTCCAGACCCAAGCCCATCTCTGTAACTACCCGGCCACTACTCCCACATATCTGAAGAATAAACATGGTTTCTTCAACAGATAATTACATACTAATGACAAAAAAACCCAAACAAGGAAATTAGAGACTATTCTATTTTTTTTATATGTATAATGTAACATCACGTTGTGCTTTAAGTCCAACCCAAGTCATGCAAAAAATAGTAAATTAGAGGATAAAATTTGCCTTCAATGTTAAGTTAGGTCAATGTTTAACCCAGTTGCTTTGTGGGTGGTTATCCTGAAGACTGTGAAACCTACTGAATGTATTTCCTCCTTTCACTGCAACTCTTTTAATGCCTGCTTTACAGGCCAACAAGCCATCTTCCACAATGACTCCTTGGTCATTTTTTTCTCTTTCCCAAAAAAAGGTGAAGAGTGCGACTTAATTCATTTGTTTGGAGGGAATAACATATTTGCCAAACTTGGCCAGAATGAAAACAAAACAACAAAAGCAGTAACGCAAATCTTGTGTTACTTTGTTTTTTCATTCTGTGAAATCTACCGATACAGTGTAGGCATAAACTTTTCTGGAAAGTGACAATATTGAGGGATCTATAGGATTAATTTATCGTGGTCAGCTGCAAATAAGTGTGAAATAAAGTAATCGTGACATCCCTAGTATTTTCCTCAAGCATGATGTTAAAACACACCAAATGGACAATTTATCAAGTTTTATTCTTGCAGACTTTGATGGAATATAACAATAAATGATTATGTTTTATGAAGACTTATGAAATCAAGACAAGTCCATCTAATAAATATTTTGTGTGTTGTATTTCATGCATGGTATGCTGAGGGTGTTGGACAATTTAACTACATTCATTCCTCTCAGTACTGTTTGGTATATTATTATTTAAGACATCTCCCTGGTGAAGCCTGTAGCTGAGCATATGTTACTAGCCCAGTCACACTAGACTGTGAAAAGCTCTTTTTTCTTTCCTCCTGGCTGAACACCAACACACACAAATGGGAGAAGGTATCCTCTGTCTCTCTCAATACACCTCTGCTTGCTCCGTCTTTCAACAAACATATAAACACCTTTTCCTGAGAAGGGTTTATACACCAAGCTGACAATCGGTCATCTAGAACGCCTGGAGCTTCGGTAAACGTCTGCCTCTCTTGTCTTTTCAGTGTGAAGCACACCCATGCCTCTGTCAGACCCCGTTGACGCCTATTTGAGCTGTGTGGTGTATGTCTGTAAGCAAGATTGCTCTGACTGTTTAAAGCAGTGAACAAACTCTGTAGTGTGTTACCGAGGCGTTGGCCGGGATATTTTGTTGACAGCTTTGTGATGTGTTCAAATGAAGTTTCTGGGTCTTGTAACAGCAGTACTCGTATTCAGAGTTCCCTGCTGCAGAGAAGTACGTGCTTTCATACCAACAGCTAACAGATAATGACCTCTGAGTTACAGTCTGTTGGTGTGTGTGTGTGTGTGTGTGTGTGTGTAAATGCATGATGAAGAGCTGATTATGCTGTTTTCCATAGCTTCTGTAAAAAGGAAAAGAGAGGAGGGGGGTAGTGGAGGGCTAAGAATTAAATCCTCAATCTCTCAAATGTGCGAGAGTCGGGTGTATAATTTCACCTGTCCTATGCTGCAATGCTAGCAAGGAACCACACAGAGACATGAACACAGCGGCCAATGCTACCAACCGGAGGTTAAAATACATGAGTGCAGAGTATTCGCTGTGCCTGATGAGATGAGTGTGTCCTGCTCCAGCAGTATCTGGCTGGATGCTGGCTTGGAGCTGCAGTTGGTGACGCACATCTCTGATTAGATTCAGCTCAGCCCGCCTGACACTGTCTCTGCCAATCAGACTGCTGGAAGCTGAATACGTGCCGCCCTCCCCCCATATCCTCCCTGTTTACCCCCCAAAACTTGCCTTGACATCAGAAGGGTGCTCCACAGCCCCACCGCTCCTGCTCTTTTTCTCAATTTCCCTTTTTGTCCCTCGCATCGCCTGTCTTTTTTTTTCTGGCTATTATGTTTTTCAGCTTCTGGGCCTTGTTACGTTTCCATCATTCATTTTTTGCCTTGTTCTTTCCACTCCTCCTGTGTTATTTCTGTCTCCTTGCTATTTCCTTGTGTCCAAATCCTCCATCTAATTTGGCTTTACTCTTTCTTTTCCTTGATCTTTCATCACTCTACAAATTCCAACATGATGTTTTTAACAGAAGCCCCGTTTCAACATACATCCCTTCCCTTTCATCGACCTGCGATGTGCTTCCACAGACTGCAGTGATAGAAATTTTCTAGAAACCCAGCAACCTCTGAAACTAATAAATCTAATTCTAGTTTAGGTTGTGGGACCTTGTCGGTCATCAAGACATAATTTAAAGCACTGTAAGCCCTTCTCTGGGATAACCGTTCCGCTTTAGTTTGATCAACAAAGTCATTCCTTCTTCTTTTGCCAACCTAACTTTCCAAATGAATGCAATCTACAGACTCACAAAGATGCTTCCTGAGCTTCTTAGCTCACTTGCCAACAGCTGGCAGTCTGGTAAGGTAAGTAAATGATCACAGATACATAAAAGATTATCAGATCAAATTTCTTCTACAAATACTCAACCATAACAATGATGCATTTAAAACTAAAGCCTCAAATATGTTCACAATAAGCTCAAACAATCTTATTTTCATAGAACACTGCAGGTAAAACCCTGCTCAGCTGGGTTAATGTGCAGCCATCTTTGGAGTAATCCGTATTTAACAAGTATACGGGAACTGAGAGCGAGAATTAGCATTCTCCAGAGGGTGAAGTGGTGTGTAAGCACATACACACAGAAATGAGACAGCAAAAATGACAGTCACGAGGTAAAAGAAGAGAGAAAAATATAAAAAGAGTAAGAGACATCGCTCCACATCTCTGCCCCGCACATTTGAAAAACTCATTTCATGAGTCTTTCCTTTCCAGGGGAGAGGATTTAAGCACCTCTGAAGTGTTGGGGTGTTACAGTAAAAAATTACCAAGAAGAATAGTTGGAAAATCTTTCTGATGAGTGTAAATGTTGAAAAATATTCCGGTTATAATGGATGCAAGTGAAAATTAATGAAATCCACATTCAAATTGCATAATATTGAATTTTACGCCAACTTTATGACAGTCGTGTAGGAACAGGGTTCCTCCTTAAAGATGGGCTTTCCTTTTAAGTCTCACAGTTTAAGAAATATTTACAATCACTTATTCATAGACATCCAGACACAAAGTGATTGCTTCTGACCTCATCAAATAATTCAGAAATGATTTGTTATCCACTTTATTCACTGGTATTACACCTTACTACCTCCACTTCACTGGTACAGAACCCCTCAGGTAAAGACTGAATATGTAACATGCGCAATAATATGAAACTTTAGGTTTTTATGTGGTGGCGGGAGCCTTCACGCATCTTACTAATCTAGAAAATGAGAGATAATTAAACAAGCATCTGCCGTGAATTCTACTTTAACTCTCCTGTGGAGGCTTTCTCAGCAACCTCCTACCAAAGTTTTAATTACAGGCTTTTTAACAGTAAATGGTTAACTCCACGCTTTAAGAGAAAGTGAGATACATATGTAGCATATGAGCAAAAAAGTAAATGAATTGAGAAAAAAAATTGGCAAAGAACAGCAAATGGAAGTACATGTTGGAATCCAAGATTTAAACAGGCAGAATTAGAGATGGGACGCGTGCTGTTGTAAAGAACTGGTTGGCTCTTTGAGCCTGGTGCCAGGCAGTACAGGTTCCCACATCTCTTCTGTCTATTGTCTGCAGAGCCACTTTATTACGCAGCCATGTTTGTAGAAGGGGGAGGGATGGATGTAACACACAGGCTTATATGCCCTGCACAATGGTGTATTTCTTAATCCTATAACAGCTACGCATAAGTGAAAGGTGTACTTTAAAATACGTTTATGTCTGAATACAAGAATTTAATAAAACCTGCTTTCCAGAAGGCTTTCAGCAGAGCTGGGGGATGCTGAATTTCCTCTTAGCCTTTGCGGACAAACTAAAGAAAAGGAGCTTGTTTATGATTGACAAAGCAGCATCAAAACAATTCATAAAAACGTTAAAGTACAACTAGACTTGCTTGCCTGGTGCAGGAAAGGCACACACTGAAACACCATAATACATGTTTGGACTGAGTTTGCAGCTCTTTCTGCATCACACCTCTCATTTCCTTCCTCAAATTCTTAAAACAAAGCAAGTCTGGGCTCCTTGTTTATGTCAAAGCCGAAGAAACAGTTTCTCTGCGATCAAATAAGTTGCTCATTTCAACCACCTACATTCCTAATGCAAAATCCAGTTAAGTGTAAATATATCATAGATTACTGAGAAGGGTTAACTGAGAGGAAAACGGAAATAAAACAAGCCAGTAGCACTTATATAAATATAAATTTGGGAGCCGGTCATGTTAATAATAAATAAAGTAAAATGAAGACAATTAACATTTGAACTTAATACAATTTAGACTTGCACACTTCTACAAGATGAACAAGAGGATCGCTCAGTAACTAAAGGTAAATGTATGTGTATTCGTCTGTTTATGCACTCAAGTGCTCAAATGGGTGTGTTTATAGAAAGTCCCATCTGTCAGCATTAGTAGAGAACAACAGACAACTCCCTCCTTCACACACACATGCGCGCGCACACACAGAAAAAACAAGCAAAATTTCTCACCGTTCACCCGTTCTATAATGGGCTGTTGCTATAGAGACTGACAGTTGCCTAATGCACCTCCATGTGCCTCTTGTGACCCCTTCCCATAGATGCCTCTTCCCCCTCCTAATTAGCCCCCGCCCCCATCTTACAGCTGATTTATTTTATATGTTTTTTGTCTTTCAAGTCTTGGTTGCTCATCTTGGCGGTGTCTCCCCTGCCCATCAGGAATTCAGCAGTGTTGCCTCTAGAAACCCCATCTCACTATTTAACACTAGCAGTGGCCACCCCACCACTGAGGGTAGAGAGCTTCAGCGCAATCCCAACACACCTCCGTTTGAGGTCAGTGCCTGAGGGCAACAAATGCCTGAGGATAAGGGTCTTCTGGATCTGAGAGTGACATAATTCAAAGCATTTTAAACTCCCCCCCCCCCCCAAGGCTCTCACACAAAAGGACAAACATGTTCTCCCCCAGTTAGAGCTACTGGGTCACCAGTCATGCACAGGTATTTTACGACTGCAACTATGAGGCCTTAAAGCTATTGTTAACATACATTGGTAAAATCATGTCTCATCTTTGTGGTCTGGCTGTCAACAGCAAGGGCCTATGGGAAGAAGGACAGTGCTCCTATTAGAAGACAAACCGTCTTTCAACATTTCAGCAGCATATACTGTGTCCTTAAAGCTTGGGGTAAACTGTCACTCACATCAGCTGTGCTACATCCTATTAATCTGCCTGATATTTGACAAGAAGCAGCTCACTGCTGAGTGGGGGAGGATATGATGGGGGAGGGGTGACAGGCACCTACTGGGCTCTGTTTTCAGCAGCATGCAAGTGATCTTACAACAGAAATGCACGGAGAGGAAAGCATTGTTTAAGTTTTGAGCATCCCTCTCGTTTTTATTTTTTATGCTTGCCACTCGTCTCTCCCTTCATCCCTCATTCTCCTCCAGCTGTTGACAGTGGAGGAAAATTATGCACTGCAGTCAAATCTACAGGCTGAAATTCACAAGCTACACACTATTAATTCATTGCTTGTTTATAAATGTGGTTAAGTGAAAAAGCAGCCAGAATGTTAAAGTAAATTAGTCTCTAATTAGATTGCAATTCATGAAATTCCATTTCAAAAGTGTTGACGCAATTAATAGCACATGAAATTGCAAATTAATCCAATACAAAGTGAGAGGACACACTCGGGTTTAAGTGCACCTCTCGCCACTTTGAAATATATAACGCTGTTATCACCATGGTGACACCGTGCAAATGTGTTTCTCCTCAGATGCGGTCGACAGGCTGAGTGTTGGAGTGGGTGAAAAAGAAACCAGCATGGGTAAGGAGGAGAGCGAGTGAAGAGGTAGTGATGGGGATTGTATTAGCTGTAACCTTTCGGAGGGGAAAAGTACGTGAGAAGCAAAAAACGGAAATAGAAGATTTTTGTGATTATCAGGGTGCTGGGGTATTACTGCAGCTGCATGTTTGCACAGACACTGAATATCTAACATCTTGCTTGGACTACATTTCTCATAGCGTCAAAAATATGTATGTATACGTGTGTGAATGCAAAGAGTTACCACGATGAGAACATTATGGTCTTGCTGGTAATATGTAAAGAAGAAAAAGCAATGTAAATATTTGCTGTAGTCAGTGAGAGTTGAGCGGAAGACCCTACAGTAATTTTAGGGAGGAGAGTAGTGTTTTAACTCATAAAACTCCAAATAATTTTTGCTATTTGTGGTCCAGCTGTTTATTTGTTTGTTTTTTTTTCTCTATGCATGCATGCATGTAGAACCTCAACCCTTTTAAGCACACTCAATGTAGATACATTGTTTTCGTCAGGACAGCCTCAGTTGTTAGATTGAGGCTAAAATGATGCAACATGAATGTATCAATAGATACAGCACCATAAAGGCAAACCAAATAAACAAAACAGAGTTTAGTACCAATAGTACTTTCTAGAAATAACACACAGGCTAACAGAGATCAAGCCTTTTCTCATCTGCATTTCATTCTCCCAAGTCTTGGTTCCAGGAGAAAAATGGCATTGAAATAAACACAAAAGAAACCATCTACATATTTCCATTTTTTCCTGCAGGCGTTTTTGATATCTATTTATGCTAATATTTACCAACTATCCTCAGAAAACCAACTCCAACTCTGCTTGTTTTTTGCATGCAATGCATCAAAAAAGTCTTTGTCACTTTAAATGTAATATCATGTTCAATCATAGATCACTCATTGTGGATTTACTAAAAAGAGTCTCTGAATAAACGCTACATTTTGCTGCTGGATTGTAAACTTCCTGGATGGAATATAAATGCCCGGAAAACTTCTGCAGATAACCTAAAGGGTAAGCCACCGATCACAATTCACCCCACAGAGTTACACATTATCGTTCCTGAGAAATTGCTGACAATATAAGTGACAGCACAAAGAGGCTAGTGGAGTTTTAAGGGTTAATGAACATACACCTACAGCTTTATATACTCCTGCATACATAATGGCACGTGCATGCTTTTATCAGTAGGTATGTGCAGCAGTAAAACTGATTGTGATTGCAGAGGTGGAAGGTATAGTGTTGAAGCTGCGTGTGGTGAGGGTGAAAAATCAGCATCCCTTGAGGTAATGGAGACTGGGGGGGGGGGGGGGGGGG
>JAOXYM010000004.1:6330227-6340326 GCA_028567055.1 Leptatherina wallacei | reverse complement strand
ACTGGAGCAATGGGACACTGCCTCCTGGAACCTTGCATTCAGTGAAGCTCCATGGCTAATAGGGGGCAGAGAAGTTAATTCCAGTGTGCCGAAGCTTTATCTCATTTTCATACATACGAACGTGTCGGGCTGAGATCGATTACCGCAAACAAATTGAAATGCCCGGGACCGAGGAAGCCCGCAGAGAGGAAAGCATAAAAAAGACTGAAAGGAAGGGGGGAGGTTGTGTGTATGTGTATGTGAGTGTGACTGAATGCCTGAAAGTGTATAAGGAAGGTAAAATGCACCGATATGGATGGAAAGACAGAAATCATTACCGCATACTGATTTTCTTCATACCTGCATAAACACACACCTCTCTTATTTAGTGTTGAGTATAAAAAGCCATCTCATTCCAGTTGATGCAACCTTCCTTTTAAAAGATGCTCAGGAGCAAACCCACGGATGTCCTGATGACTCGTCTAACAATTAGCCTTCAAACAGGCCCCTCTTTTCCAGAATTTCGTTTTCTGTCTGCATGAGTACCCTCTACGTACACACAATCAGTTTCTCATTCCAAGACTCTTTTCCTCTCCATCTCTCATTAAACATACCATAATATAAATGTCCATATCATTAGGGACTTCACTGACTCTTCACGGTCCATTTTTGTATTTGTCTAAAGAGCTCACAGCTTTATTACCTTTTTCCTTTCTCTTTTATATTTACTTTTATTTGGCTAAAAAAAAACAGCTCATTACATTTCTCCTAATTCTTTCGTATACCAGCCCTCACCCTGTAGCTGTGCCCCTGTCTGTGGGCCTCTTTTCCAAGCAGTTTTCCCAACTCTCCTCTCTGGCACTCAGCACTTCTCCTTTACCTTGTGCTTTACAAAGCCAAGAAAAACACACATCATACACGGCAGCAAGAAAATATTACAAGGGTGAAGTGTTTTTTTATAGTATAAGCACAAATTTAGCACACTGGACTTTAAATCTAATCACGAGTTTGATTATGAAAGTAAGAATGACTTAAATTAACCATGTACGGAGAACCTGAAATTTTGCAATAGGTATGTAAAAAAGGCCATCTTGTCGCCATTTAGGCTGCAGATATACATTTAAATACCATACAGCATGAATTGCTTCAAAGACTGTGGAGATACAGGCTCCAAGAGAGCACACAAGAAGAATGTGTGACACTAGCTACTGCTCACAAAATTACCTATCAGGTCATTTACTTTTGTAAAATACTTTCCCAGAAATTCAATTGATCTTCAATAGATGACAAAGGAGAGTTTGGGTAGTCAAAGAGCAGCACTCATGCCTGCCTCACCGTAACATCAACCTGTTGCTGAACATGGCATTTAAGACCTAACGGGTAAAGTAAAGACTATAGTTGTAAACTGGTAAAAGGCAGCCAAAAGATCAACGCAATTGTGTAAATTTGGAGCTCCTGGAAATCTTTCTGTTCTGCCAACAAAAAAAAATGCATCAAATTATCTCAACAAAACCTGCTTGTTCTCTCATAAAGTTCACTATTTGTGACAAGCTGTTTTTGATATCATACATATTTCATATTTAATTCTAAGCCTGAATATGAGAATATGTGAAAATTTGAGCTCTCAGATTAATAGAATTGAGCTCCTGAAACCTGGTCAACAGGTCAGGCTTATAGGCAGTGCTGTGAAACACAGAGGCAGACGGGAGGTTAATTAAATAGGTAGGTCACAGTCCAAGGCAAGCTGTGGTGACCTTTGTTAAACCCTCACAGTTGCACCCAGATGGCAACGTTGGCAGTCAAACTGAGCTCAGAAGCTGTGAATGATGTCACACCTAAGCTGACCACCTTTCAGTCATGCTGCAACTAGTCAAGTTCGGCATCATTTAGCAGTTGCAAAAACGCATTAAGTCAGGGTTTTTTGCAAATAAACAAGGTGCCAAGCACAGCAGTGAATGGATGGTGACTGCTCTGAAACAAACTAAATTACTATTGGTGCCTATCCCAAATGGTGCTCTCACTTCACAGGGTTTTTTGTCCATTCAGAGACATCACAATAAAAATGGTGGCACAAATATGGCATCTGCCATGTATGTGACCCATGGCAAGTAGATATAAATGGCTCATTCTAAAAGAATAAAACCATAACAGTTGCTGTATTTTAGTCAAATAGAAACACAGTTTTTAACGACAGATTAATTTTTTCTGTCACTGACCTTCTTTTTACATGCTTCACCTTAACCGTGACTAATGGAGGCCTTTCAGTTGGAAATTTCCCACATAAAAAACTGAAACTATGACACTCAACTTTAAGTGGCCCACAGAATTATGCAAGCTTTTTGCATTAATGTTAAGTCTTGCAGTGGAGTTGCATTAACTCACACTACAACATTGACAGGTGACCAAAAAGGGAAAGGGTCTTATCAGCACTGTCAAAAATGTGTGAAAATTGAGATCTGAAGGGAGGTTATGATGAGAAAACTGCCAATAATGGAGTAAATTGTACATCTGCTTTGGGGCTTGGTTCACTTTTTCACATCCGAGTAACACAGCTGTATCCTGGTATCAGATGCCAATCTAAAACATTATCCTAAAATCTAAAGTATATCTATAAATCTCTTAACATCAAACTGATTTAAAGAACAAGCACTGGAATAACTAAATGCAGCCGATCCAAAGCTAATTCTATAGCACTATGCAAAGAAAATGGAATTTAGCAACGGGCACAAAGGGCACATGAGGTCCGTGTTCGTTTGCATTACAGCTGAACTCCCTTTTCTTTTATTCGACTCGTGTTCTCTTCTTTCTTTTTCCCATCCCCCCCATCTCTTTACACACCACACTGAGTGAGCTGTCTGGATGCCCTCACGCTTCACTGCCTGATGCTGCAGGCGCACTGAGCGTCACTCTGCATTACACTCCACTGTATTTGCACTTCTGTGTGTAGGTGTGTGTGTCTGAGAAGCACAGAGTCAAACGGCACAATTGTGCATGCATGTGCTTAATGTGTGTGTGTCCATCTGTATACGAGCATGCTAAACGCTACGTGTGCAAAATGCATGGATAATGTGAGTATATGCCTTTCTGGGTTACTCTGTGGTAATCAGAGCTGATTTGTGTATCATAGGTTGGAATGTGGGAAAGGAAAAATGAGGAAGATGGAAGGGTGGAGTTTACTTGATCATGACACTGACCTTTGGGTTTCTGATCTGCAGCCTGCAAGAGGGGGAGAGAAATGAATGAATGATGGTTAACGATAGGCATTGTGACAAATTGTTTATCATTTAACAAAACAAGGACTAGTGTGACTGAAGAAAGCAAATCTATGTTGTTATACTAGCCTGTATTGAATAGAATAAATCAGATATAATGGAGATATACTGCTCTCTTTATAACAAATCTACTGAAAGCATAAATGTTATTTTGTTATACTTATGGGCTAATGAAGTTTGAATAGATGAGGACTTCTTTAAAAAAAAAAAGTGTAATTCACCTTGTTCTGAGTGACGTCCTTCTTTGTCTTCTCTTCTTGTTTTTTTCTTTTCTTTTCTTCCATCAAATGGTTCTCTTTCTTGTGGTGCTAGCTTCTCTCAGCTGTTGAACAAGGAAGGAAATGAGCAGTGAGTGAGACGTCGCAGAGCAGAGCCTGAATTCATGTTCAAATTCTCCATAACATAAGCTTTTTCATTATTTATAAGTGTGTGAATCTATATCCATTTCACACATCTACGGTTGTATACATGTCCGGTTATCGCTTGGGAAATCCTCTGCAGCCAGCAGACATTACTTAAAGGCTTGGGAAAATATGTATATCAAGACAAGAAGCAGAAAAATAAAAAATAACCCTGAAAAAAGTGATGGTGTGTGCCAATAATCAAATATATGGCAGTGACCAAGGAAACGTTGCATAAATAAATAAATGAATTCTTTAAGAACCTGAGGAAAACCTTGTTTTTATCATCTCCTCCCTGCTGAGTTTTGCATTTATAGAACTCATTATGAGCCCATTGGATCCAAGAAACCTGCATGAAACTCATGCAGGTTTTTATGCAGATGGTTGGAGTACAGAGATATTACAGTTTTAGGTAAATATGAACACCAAACCGCACACTGTTCCTCTGATCAGTCAAAGTTAGGCATCCAAGATATATTCAGGGTAAATTTGCTGGATTTTCATTTTAAAATACAGAAAATGAGCAAATCTAACACTGAATTTTCATGCTACTCCAGCATTTTAGAACTAATACAAATGATCTTGAGCTGATTTTTAGTTCGAGGACAAACACACTCATGTTGGCTTCCTTGTTGAGTATCTCTGCAAAGCAGTTGTTTTCTTGTGAGATTTGCAGGATTACAACATGACAGAAACCATCTTGTAAGGCTGCATAAGTTCTGAAAATGCCTGGCCTTTTGCAACCAGTTCCTATGGAGGACTTCCCAGTTGGTTCTGTGTAATGAACCATCTGGAGTTTCAGGTTAGGTCATATCAGTCACTACACGTCATTCCCAACCAAGTTTACTCCCAATCCTTTTTTCCAGAGGTAGACACACACCAGAGTTGATTAGTAAATTCAACATGGAAAATGGCTTACAGGCACTGCTGAATTTATTGTCTATGTTAGGAATTCTAAATAATGCATTTTATCATGTTTACACTGAAACCCCTGATGTAAAGTGAAGAAGTCATTTGTTTTGATGTAGCCTCGGGGCATGGAAAAATTCTTCCGACAAAAGCATTACTTCATACAAAAATCATGGCAGGCACCACAAAGCAGCACTTCTCATCCTGATCAGGAACAGAGAAAAACTAAATGTGATACTAGATGGCTACAAGGAGAAAATGAGAAGCAGAGAGGGGGATACGATCGGATGGAAGAAAGTGAGGAATGGAAAGAAAATAAAAAGACAAGGATTAAAAGGATTGAAAGGAAGAAAACATGTACGCCAACAAACTGACAAAGTAAGACGAGAGGTATTTTAAAAAGATCTGTTTCCAGTGGGTGTGAGTCAAACTAGCTAGACAGCCCAGCCTGAGGGCCAGATGAAACGAAATACTTCGTTTCAGCGTTTATTTCCTTTGGCACAACTACAGTGACAGCTCCTGGAAACTATTAGAGGCATGAGGTGGGACAAAGGGACTGTATATGAGCATGTTTAGTTTTCACAAGGAGAAATGGACAACAGTGAGTTGATACTAAATTGAGATAACAGTCTAAAGCATGCTAATTTTGCCAGCCAGCATTACAAGAGTGAATGTAAATTTGCACACAGGTTTTGTGCTAGACACAAAATGTGCTTCATCTTTAAATAAAAAGATTTCATTTTCAACCAAAAGCTGGCCCACATGTCAGATATGTTGAACTTTCAGTAAATCCATCAGGGCAAAAAGGTATTGGTAATGGCTTGATTATCCTAATTAGTGACTAAGATTAGTAGTGCCATTAAATTTATCATTTAATTTGATCTATTTCATGTAACAATGTCACTAAATATTATTCCTCATTTGTTTCTTATTACTATTGATTAAATATTTTTGGATGTTTGACTGTTCTGATAAGACAACACAGGCTCCAAGACTGTTGCTGTTGCAGGTTGATCATTTAAAGACCAAACTTTAACTGATTTGCTAAAAGGTCGCACAGATAATCAACATCAAATTAATTTAGTTGATGGACTCTAACACTGATTAATGTTCACGCTCCAAAACAAAATAAAAACTACACCTGAACAAGCTTGGAAATTAATCAAGATATATGAATGAAACACAATGTTTATAACAGATGCTTAATAGAAGCCCTGCCTCCCACTGCGCTGCCCACTTACAGGGGGTGGAAAATGTCATTCAAGATGACAGAAGAGGTCTCAAAGAGACAGCCTGATGCTGTAATGATGTCTCTGTGACAGGAAGAGGAGAAACCAGACAAGGGTAAGACATGCATAAAGATGGACAGAGGAACAGATGAGGGAAGAAACGGTAAACACTAGGGGTGGGAGAAAAAAAATCGACTCATATAAATATCGCGTTTTTTTGTTTCCCGATTTTTAAATCGATTTTTTTAAGTAAAATAAAAAAATTGATTAAAAAAAAGTGAATTTTTCAGGGGGACAAATGGCTCCTTATATAGTCTGTAGACATTGCCATCATTCAACTCTTTCACATGGTCTGGCATTAAAAAAGCAAACTGAAAAATCACAAAAATCGGCAACAAAATCGGCAACAGAATCGCAATTTAAATCAAATCGGCACCCAGAAAAAAATCATAAAAGAGTCGAATCAGGAGGAAAGCTTATCGTCCTATCCCTAGTAAACACTGTTGTCAAAAATGAACACCAGAAAATGCTGCCAAAATGGTTGCAATTGCATCAAGGCAAAATTAAATTGGATGTATTATGCTACTACTTTACCCCTTCAACTGGATTCTCTCCTTTGATTTTTTCTCTAAATCTTTCCTCGTTGCTCTCTTTTTGTCTCCTTTCCCTCCTCACGCATGTATTTACAGTCCTACTTTTCAGACTGAGGCGATGAGTCATGCTATCTCAACAGCAAGGCTGCCTTCAGATAATGAAGAGGACCTTGAATTGTGTGTTTGTATGCATACAATTCAATGTGTGCCTATTGACAAGCATGGAATATGTCCTGTAGCTGATTTCACACTTAGTTTTTTTCATGTTGGGCCCATCAACTCTCCCCAACCACCTGACATGATGATCATGGACAACATCCTAAAAGAAATCCATGAAAACAGAAATAAGAGGTAGTTAATGACATCTTTTGTTTCCCTATTACTTGTTATTGATAGAGCATCAAGACTACAGCTGACAACGTCAACCAGTTTGCCTCACCTTTGACTCTTGAAATGATAGTTGAGCTACCATATCTGGTAACTAGCACCGTTATCTCAACGAGAGAGAAATCCGGTCAGTGGGCTAAAAGCACAGCTGCTCAGATATAAAACCCAAACCTTTGCTAGTTATGTCGGTTAAATTATTGTTATTGTCATTTATGGTTTTACTGGAGATGAATGTGGTAAAGTAAAAAGCAATAAGTAAAAGGAAAGATTGGGAAGTTGTCTTCTGAGCTGAGGCAGTCAATGCCAAAGCTAGCTTCTCTACTGACCTCTGTTGCCCCCACATATAGCCTTACTCGTCCATCCCCTCCGTAGCAGCTGCTTGCGGTAGAAAAGTACATTTTTGCCACATATGTCCCCTTTGACGTTAAAACGATTCAAGGCCCTACTGTCATCTTATCTGCGTTTTTATATTGAAGAGACTTACATCGCCATCAGGAAATTAGGCTGTAACTAAGAAGCTATTTCTTGTTTTCACACCTGAAAGTCCAAACTAAGGTCTGAGCCTAGGAATTTTCTGTTACACTAATCCCAGGAGGTTGGATTTGCTAAAAGACATGTCAATGTCCTGTAATCACTAATATAATTTTAGCACAACTACAAGCCCAACACACTCTTCTCTCCTACCCTCTCTTTTTTTTCATCTTTTGAAAAAATTGGATATGTTGTCTACAACGATTAACTGTCTCCCTCCCTGCAGTGCTACTGTGGCTCATTTTCCCCATTATGGTTCTGATGATAGTCTGCTATGACTTCCTGTAACAGGGTTTACAACTGAAATTCACCACTTTTCCTTGGACCAATACTTTTTTTTGTCCTGACAATGTTCAGTGAGAACCTATAATACCATGTTACACCAAAAATAGCATGTTTAAACAGGTATTTATCACACACGAGTACACCTGTTAAAACAAGCCAACTGAATCCTTTCCTACTGACCATAGTAGCATGTTCACCCTCAGCCCTTCACGCCTTAACAAAACACAGGACTGTAGCTCCATACAGTACATAGTATTACCTCCTAGGGAGTAAGTCAGCAAGCTATGATAACATGAAGAGATGACACTTCACTGCATCCTATGGCCTGAGTGGTAAAACAACTTCTGAAGATCACACAAGTGGACTGAGATGAGCAGCCTGCTTTTTTGCTATCACGTAAAACTGTTCAGTCTCATCTTCTTTTTTGTCTAAGTCAGTTTTAGAGCTTCCATGTGAGATGTTACAGTCAATAAACATATAAACATGTTTCTATTAAGGCCCCCCTGACCCTAAGAAAACGAGCTGTGCCCACTCTTGCAACCCTCAGTGCAGCTGCAGCACCCCAAAAGAAAACTAGTGTGTTCCTATTGATGCCAACAGGAGCCAGAGCCCATAAATGCCCCCAACTACTGCACCCAAACGTCAGATGTTAATGGATGTTAGTAGGGTTTTGATCAGTCTAAAAAGGGTTTAAGTTTAGGTTTTAAAGTCTGAACCCAATCTGCCTAGTATAAAAACATCACATGGTTTGAAATAAAATGGTCAATGAACTGTACTAAATAAATACATAAATACAGGTATATTCTTTGTTATATTCTTTGCATCATCAGTCAAAAATTTGCCTCTCAAATTGCTAGATCTCCAACTACTTCTGCATGTATTGAAATTTGCTGGACCTCTCCCAGGGCCAGACTAATAATTTCCCCCCACTTCTAAACCTGATGCTATGTAAAGCTAAATCCATTATACCCACTGTACTGGGCCCGCAGCTGTGATTTTTTAAAATCTGAATATCAATACTTTCATCCAAATTGTAAAACAAACTACAGTATTTATTTAGTCAGAAACAGTCCACCATTCCTTTATTCATTAATCCATCCAACAGTAAACACACTGTATATTAAACCCTCACTCCATTACTGACTCTACCATGATTTGATGGCTTTTCTAAATAATTTATGAACTGAGAAGTGAAAAGTCTCAAGTCATAGCAAACTGAGGTCCTTAGAAAATTGTGAAGAAACTGCATAGCAAAGCAGACTCTTCTCTTCCTATGCTGAACACAGCAGCTCCATGTGCTGGGCTTTTGAAGGCTCAGCTAGTGGGAAAAAGACAGATGCATACAGGGAAACAGTCTATCCAATGCATGCCTTCTTTAAGCTAGGATGCAGAGGATGGTGGGATGGCAGGAGGAGGAAGGGAGGCGAGCAGATGATGAAAGCACATGCAGAGCAATACCAATTAGCAACGACAGCGACCGATAGCCGGAGAAGGAACGGCGAGAGAGGAAAATTATTATGCTGGGAGAGGGGAAAAGACAGAAAAAACATAGCTGGAAAAGGGATGGAGCTGGAAACAAAACTGAACAAAGCGCTGCTAAGGCTGGCAGACGAGGAAAATTATAGGTCTGTGTGTGTGTATGTGTATATAAAACGGGGGGTACTAAAACATCAACGCACCTTTATTACAAGGGTCTAGAAATGCAGAAGGAATTAAGGGGTGTGGGAGAAATAAGCATGGGTGATGGAAAATGAGAATGAATGAGGACCATGAGCGAAGATGTTCTTCAAGGACTGAGCAGGACAAAGAAAGAGTCACACATAGAAACTTGAAAAGAAAATTAATATGCAGCCTCCTGTAGTCTGACTGCAGACAGAACACCTTTCACAAAGGAGCAAGAAAAAAAAAAGCAACACAGTCAGGCCAAGACCACAGAATGCAGTAAATCCACTCTCCACCAACATTACCATTCCTGCGGCATCACAGAAGCCACAGGATTCTCCCGAGCCCCAATACATGGAATATTATGGCCAGCTCTTACCTGGAAAATTTATCCTCAATACCTGCTCCTGCTTTAAGAAACCTTAAGTACTCTAAGCACTCTCAAACATGTGTGGGTGTGCATTTGGGTTTACTCACGCTGAATGGTTCAGGGATGAAAAACAAGCCTGTAAATTCCAAAGTTGATCAAAGGTAATGACAATGCTGGTGTGGTTCCCTCAGCCTTGCCTTAGTCCAACTCCCAGTCTCATTGACGCTCGGTTTGTAAGCATTCTGCACATACCAGCTTTGTTTAAAGCAGGTGAAGTGGCTTCTTAAAATATACAGTGCACTTTAGTGCTACTTGACTGGACTTTCTCAGTGAACTGTGGCAGAAATATTCCTGTTTTGGGGAACCAGACTGACTGAATGTAAACAGGTTGCTGGTGAAGAGAGATTAAGGGGGGGTGCAATGCAGAGGGGAAAAAATAATAGATAGACAGATAATGACATAGTTTGAGCGATGCTATAAA
>JAOXYM010000004.1:6318156-6329584 GCA_028567055.1 Leptatherina wallacei | reverse complement strand
ATTAAGGGGGGGTGCAATGCAGAGGGGAAAAAATAATAGATAGACAGATAATGACATAGTTTGAGCGATGCTATAAATAATAGCTTTAAAGTTTGTATTTAGATAATGAACTTGAGTCTTGGCTGCCGCCTCTGCCAAGTCGATATGGAACCTGAACGCAGTGGCAGCTCATTAAATAAGAAAACAGCACAGTACACAAGACCAAGCAGGCCTGCTCCTTGCCATCACCACAGCCGAGCTAAGTCAACTCAAGAAAAAGCTGTCAAGACAAGTGTGCTGCTGCAACTGTAGCCTTTGCTTGTGAGCTCTTTGTGTTTCTAAGAATTTGTTATATTTTACAATCATATGTAATTACACATGAATGTGCATGTTATGCTTCATACCATGAGTATATGGGATACTCATTTTTGAATTGCTTGCAGATTGGGAAAAGGAATAGAAGACTGTTTTTACACAAAATGTTGAGTATTAAAACTGTTTTAAGAGGAGTACACCTGCTAAAATAGCAAATTAAAACCTTCCTCAATTGGCTTTTCATTAGTGCTCTACTGGCTTACCCATCCATTATACCTCGACCACCCAGAGGACAGACTTGCTGCTAGACAACATGAAGGAATGGCATCACACAGTTTCCTACAGAGTATGCTTTCTGATAGTCATGTTCCTCTGAGATAATCAGGCAGGTTTACTATCTTTGAGTGGACTGCAGATGTCAGCCCCACACAGCAGGACAAATAAGCCAGCTGTCTTGACTACAGGTAGACAAATCAATAAATTTCATCTCTTTTTGTATGAAATGTTGCAATCAATTTCAGAGCCTCCACAGGCATGATTCTGCTCCATCTCTTTACGGGTAATTTACAATAATTTCCCTCTAAGAGGGATAAATAAAGTATTTTTCATTCTTTACAGAATCATGCCTATTTTTGCTGCCCCGCCAGCAACACCCTCAGTGAAAATTAGTCTTTACATCTGATTATTGGATTCTCACTGTTGCTGATCTGCGCTGGAGCCAATCAAAACCCGGAAAATCATTTGATGCAGTTCTGAATGCCGATTAGACATTTTCCCATTTCCCATTGCAACCAAAAGCCAGCTGTTAACAGGGTTTTTTAACCATACCAAAAAGGGTTTAAGTTGAAGCGAAGCCAAGTCTGGTGTAAGTAGAAATGTCCTGATCTGAACTCTAGTATCAGATCCAGGTCCTGATCAAGGAGTTTTTAATTGGTTATCAGGGGTAACGGAGGACACTTTATCTCCTGATCTGGAAATTTAACATCAGCCACCAGAGAGATTCAATGTAAGGTAATCAGCACATGGCTAATTAGCATATAGATACAATAGCTATTTCTCTATGGAGGACCAGGAAGGTCTTTGAAAAAGCAATACAGCATTTTGATGAGGAGTAATTAATTGTCAAATAAAAGTATAAATTGCTAAATATAATTCAAATTCAAACACAAAAGTTCAAACACAAAAATGGATGAATTGTTGATAATATGCAGTACTTTTGTTAAACTAAATGAGGTTCCTTAAAACATCTAACCAAAACACAGCAAAAGTAAACACTTGAACTCCACCGACTTTACTTTGATAGTAAGGTGATTAATAGTCAATAACCCAAGGGACCTGAGCTCACTCTCCTAAGCCATGGCTCCAGCTTAGGGGCAGGTGGTGCATACTTGTGCTATTTACATAGCCTTAACTTAAAGCTTAGGAACTGTTGTAGGACCCAAGTCCTGTTACATAATGAGGAAGACTATCTACTGTTGGTCTGCTGCAGAAAAAAAGAAAAGAAACCCTCTTAAGTCAGATGTCTGGCATGGTCTCTTTCAGTTTTCATGTGATACCCAACTCCTCTCCATGTCTCTCCAATTAGCTGACACTGAGTAGAGTGAGTGACGAAGGATCCCACCAAACCTCTGCAATCTGAACATTCCCCTGGCCTGGACCCTTGCCAAGACTCGTTTCAGCATGATTTCCCCCATCCTTCTGCTTCCATCCCAGCCTGGCCTACCCCTAGTGAGGCCCCTGTTTCCCTACCCCCTTCACTGACACAAAACTTAGACAAAAAGGAGGAGGCTACACAGACCCCACCGCCTCTTGACAATGAATGACAACTGGTCACACGCAAATACCTAACAGCGTTTCCTCACACAGGACTGAAATGATACATTTACTCTTTTCTGATATGCTTTCTTACTTCATAAAAAGGAAGTTCAGCTTCACTCTTGCACATGTGCAATCAGGTAATAACAGATTTAGGGCTAAGAGTATTTTACGATAAGATCATCATTATAGACTAGAAGACCATCTGCTGCTAAAACAGGTCTGTGTGAGACATTTGGTGAACTCTAAGCTAAACCATTAAAATCCAGGTTAGATAGGTCTTATTGGTTGAATCGGAAGATACCAACCTAAAAAGAAAGAGAAATGTCTGTGATACCACCTAAAAACTAAAACCTCTGAAATAAAAAAAAAAAATTCTGTCCATGCAGAGTCTGAGTACTGTTTCTCTGTGATGTTATACAGTCTTAGGTATTAAAACCCAGTGAAGATTCACTCCCTCCCACACAATAGTCTGACATTAGTACAATGGCCACACTAAAAAATTGCTGGGTAAATCTATATCCTGTCCCTCCTCACTTCAAACTTGCTATACAAAAAGCCAAGGAAGAGGGTAATGACTTTTGGCAGCCTCCACTTGAATCCAGCTGATTCTACTGTCAACGCTCCTCTATTGGCGCAGCACCCTGTGGCGGTGCTAAGCATGTTATCTGTTGAGACTGTGCCTGTCATTTGAAAAGCCCTATAATCACAGGCTCAATGACGGCCATAGTCAGGCTTGGGCAAAGGTCACTCACAGGGGAAAATAAGCTTGAGGAACACAACTTTAACCTAAATTTGAAGTCTATGTAGCTAACTTGTGACTTTTTGCACTGAAATTAAAAATCCCAATCAAAGAGACAAAATTTTGTATGAGGGATACAACAGGTAGATATATAGATGTACATAGGCAGGGAGATTTGAAGGGTCAGACAAGGGAAAGCAAGCCTTGGATTTCCTATTGAATAAATTATTGTACCCCTCCAGTGATAAAGGGGCTGCAGATGGATTTACAGCCACGGTTTGTCCTCATGGCTTTGTTAGAATATAGTCAAATCAAAACAATGTCTAGATGCCAACATCCTACAGCCTGGCCAAATCCAGAACCAACTAATGAGTCTCCCGCTGCTAGCCAAATTGGACAAAGTAGTAATACAATACATTGAGTCTTAGCCCCAATTTATCACTTTGAATGCCTTCACATTGAGGAGGATAAAAATTACATTAACAATCAAGATATTGGCACATACTAATTGAGATTTTTTTGGGTCTCAAGTGGATAGTTTATGTATTCCTTTTTAACTTAAAATAATAAAGCCAAGCTTATCCATGTGTAGCCTGGAAGTTAAGCCAATGCTGATGGTTTCAGGTCAATACAGATCACTGTTGTGCCTTAGTTCCCTCCAGATTAGCCAGCTGCTGTGGCTTTACCAGTAGCTGTAATGAAGTTATGTCTAGTTTAGGTGGTTATGGTCGTATTTACAGTGGCTTTAAAAAAAATCCCTACTGCTCTTACTAATCCAAATGTATTCATTTTGTCCATCTTCACAACTTCTACATACACAGTGCTCCTGAAAACCTTTTTCTGTAACCCATTCTGTATGACTGTTGAGATTTTGGAAAGACAGGCAGACAAATAGTAGGAAGGACCGTCAACCAAACGTAAGAACATAGCTATGTTCATACCCGTCAGTCAACAGGGTGACCAGGGTATGCAAGAGGCAGCTCAAAATGTTATTAACAACTGCAGGGCATTAACTGGAGCTTGACATGAATGACCACAAAATCTAACAGCAGAAAATGACAGGCACTGCCAAATTCTTCCAAACACATTACATCTGCGCTCCATGCAAAGACTCAGCCACACATGCATGCACTGTACACACCACCAACGCTCCCATCCAACTTAAAATGTATGTGTGCCACTGCTGCGTGTGCGCATTTTTTTCCTTTCATCACCTCACTGGTGTGTGACGATAGAGATGAGACAGTTGTGACAAAAATGTCAGAGGTAGGGGGGGGATGAAAATAGGGGGTTGAAATTGAACAGGAAATTATGTACTTCAATTAAGACACGGAGGACATATTAAAAGCTATACTCCAGTGCCTGGGGACAGGATGCAGGAAGGGAAGATGGAATGGAAGGCGACAGTTCAATCAGATTCCCCAGTTTTCTCACTGAATCAGAGGTGGAGGGACAGGGAAGCTATGTTTAATAATGTACTTGGAATTTGCATTGTGGAATGTACAATAGCGAACAAGATACAAGATGTGATAGTTACAGAATGAACCGCAGACCTGTAAACGCTGGAAAAAGTGGCAGCGCACTGTATCACTATGCTCTTCTTATTAAAGAACACTGCAACTATGATGGGAAGGCACCAATCAACCCATTTAACAAGACTAGCTTCCATTATGTGATCGTCCTCTGTCAGCAATCAACCTTACCTTGTCATAACAATGGAAATAGAAAAAAATAACAAAGGGAATCTCTCATGTCAGGTCAGAAAAATGTAATAACACACTCGTGTACAAAGTGTGATCCAATGCAACATTAAAAAGTTTCCAATATTTCTTTTTACATACTCATTTTAGTAATCAGCCTCATAGCGCAGATCCTAAAGCAGTACATGGGAGAATATCTCTGATCAATTAATCATTTCAACTGGAGAAAAAAAAACATGCAAAAAACAACAACAACAAAAAAAACAATACATCTGGTGCTATAGATGAAAATACATTTTTCTAAATAAATCTATTATTGATAAGTTTCAATCTCCAACTCACAGAGACATTATAAATGCAATAGAGCAGAATATTTCCCTTATTTATCTGGCACAACAGCTATATCAGGATCACTCTCCAGCTGCAATTTTCATTTCAAACACTGATATACGACACAATTCAATATTTCAGGACCACAGCTTTTGATTATGAAACTTACCGAGCATTAATCACAGCTTTGGCCGCTTTCAGTGAAGAGTCGGTGCATGCCAGAAAAAATATGCAAAAACTGACATTGAAGACTTTTTTTTCTTCTTAAAAGTTACCCGTAAAGAGATGGAGCAGAGATTTTTAGTCGCAATTGAAGTCGAACTTGATAGATGAGCCGACTGCTGCTGAAGCAGCTTGGTGTCGAGATACCGAGGTAAACAACGGCTACGCAGCCAGATATAAACACAGCAAGTACGGCAATTTATGCCTTGAACAAAAAAAAATTAATAAAAATAAAACAAAATTTAATTAAAAATACAGTAAGACAATCGACACCAAAAACACTTTGTTAAAACGTCACAATATAACGGATGAAGGGGCGGGGAAGGGGACGAAGCACCACTAATAATAAAAACAAAAAACCCTACCACGATTGAAATTACTTAAAAAGAAGCTAAATAATGTAAGCCATCGTTAGCTGATTGGTGTTGTCAGTCGTCGTCAAGAAGTTTAGCAAAACCGGAGAATTCAGGGCAGTTTTCGTGAAAAAAAAAAAAAATCACCGATGAGTTCTCGCTGGGTAAGCCGACAGCTGTCAGCCAACTTGTTTTAAAGTGCAAAATATTATTATTATTTTTTTTTCTGTTTGTTTAAGTCGCCGGCTGGACGACTAGCAATGGGCTGGCTGCCGCAAATGCAAAGTGAGTAACGGCTCCGGGGAAATACATTCTGTGGTGATCCAGACAGCGGAGCGGACACTCACGGTAGGCGTTCAGTGAGCTCTCGTTGACAGCGGTCTCGCAGCCATTTTGTCCATACTAACAACACTGCAGTCTGCCTCTCCTCCTCCCAGGGTGCGCACGGACCAGGAAGTGACTCCGGATACGTCATTCTCGACCAATCAGAGCAGCTGAGTCCGGATCCTCCCGTCACCCTCAAACCCCACCCCTCCCTCCCTCTGTTGCCCAAAGCCCCAACCGGCCCACAGTGTGTGTGTACCTTCTCTTTTTGCATTCACGGGGTGGACAGAAACGAAACAGGGAATAAGGGGAGCAGCTCATATTTCCAGGGTAATCGCTGAAGCGTGTAGCAACCATTATGAAGGCTACCTGAAAATTAAACGCTGAAATATTGTTTAAGTACATTCAAAGATAGAATTTTAAAAGAAACACTAAGCTTAATACTCTATCTCATATTATGTGCAGTTGTGGGAAACACAGTCAGGTGAATTTTCATTTTACCTATTTCTGCCTGCAAATTACATAAACGGAACCAAATACGTTAAAACACTTTGGTAGAGATGTTAATGCGAAGTGGCAACATTGTTCTGTTAACCCCTTCTTGACCACTTTGGTTGTTTTGGATCATTGTCTTGTTGGCAGGTCCATTGTTGCCTTAGGCCAAGTTTTCCTGCTGACTGCCTGATTGCATTTGGCACCAAGAAAACTCCCCCTACAGTTATGTATTGTATACAGTAATGGGAATGTAATGCTATTTTTATTTCATCTCAGACTTGACTAGCCTTATAAACAGAAAAAAGCACTATGTTATGATTTTTATGTAAAACATTAGTGCATCTACTAAAAAAAATGCTTTGGGGAATGCAGGGACTTAGAAATATAGAGCCAAAGTGAAATTAATCTGTGGCGGAAACCAAAGAACAGAGTGCAAGCAAGGAGGCTTCCTACCTCTTAAAGGTTGTTTCAGAAGAAGTGAGTCTGAAAATCCAAAAGGAATAATAAAAAATCATAAAAACCCATAACAAAAGAGCTTTATTACCATGTTTTATCTTACTCATTAGCAATATAGTCATGAAGAGCACACAGTCTTCAAGTATTTGGAACTTATTTTATGGGCTTTGTTTAACAGACTAAAATGGCTTTTAGAGAGCCCAATTCCAGGTTTTTCTCCACAAACTGACCTTTGTCAAGAATCTCTTCATCACATGATGTCCAGAGACATGAGGTGGGAATTCTGAGCTATTCACAACATGATGGATGCAGCAGCCCTTGTGCACCCCTGAACTCCATCTGCAGCCATCTAAGAGAAATAAAATGTGGCCCCTGTTCATTCTCTGTGCTCCTTTTCTCATGGAAATGACCACTCCGTGTGCAGACAAACACACACAGATACACGCACGTACTATGCGGTGGGAACAGGTCAATACTGCGTTCCACAAAGGGGAAGGCTGACCAGTGAGAACACTCCCATGCAACGTTGGGAGAGACTACAAATGAGAGAGCTGGGGGCCCTGGCCAAAAGTTTTTTTTTCTCCCTTTCAAGGCAATATGCCCAGAGCTATTAAAGCAGCAGGCTCCCACTGAATGGAGAAAGCAGATGTTCCATGCTCAGGGTTAAGAGAGGTGAGAGCAGGGGGGAATGCCTTTAGAAATGCCGCAGGGAGAATGTACCTCACCGTGCCTCGGTTAAACTGAGAGTGCAGGAATTTTCTCTTCATCCAGGCTACTTAAATATCTTGTGAGCCTTTTGTTTTAGAGCTAACCCAAAATGCTTCTTTAATCAGTAATTAAGCAGTTTATAATGAAGTCAAATGAGTTACCAGGCAGGGAGTAGGGAAAATATGCACCAAACAGCAGTTGATTAAGGAAAGATTAGCCATTAAAAGCAAGAAGAATTCTGCACAAGTATAATGTGAGTGCACAGTTCCTTCCCTGTGCATATCTGCTCTCCAACTCTTCACACCTTCCCTTTTAAGTATCTTTGAGATGTATTTTTTGACTTTGCCAATTTTCCTAATTGCTTTCACATTTAACCAGACTGCTGACAGGGGCAGCTCAACAGGAAAGGTCTGCCTGACATTCTGATAAGAAATGAGCCAGACTCAAGCAGCAGGACTGCAGCCGGGGCTTCACATCCCTTCATCTGGCTCTCCTTTCCTTTTTTTTTTTATCCTTCCTCTTCTGCCTTTTTGTTTTAATTCCAATCCAGTCATGAGCTGGACTCTGCACTGGGTTTTAATTTCAAGCCTTCTGCCAGAGACCGCACACTTACATGCTTATAGTCACACTGGAATGCATGAGCAAACAGCAAACTTCTTATTCTTATGCATACTATACTACACACACATGCAAACTCTTTACTATTACCTCATGAGCACTTGCGCCTGTTGAAATGTTACATGGTATCTTCAATGCTATGTTTTAGCATTTAAACATGTCCCCCCCCATGAGACAAAGCATCACTTATTTGAAACATTAATAATCACATCCATTAATAAAAGACACAGCTGATGCATTAACAGAATCCCAACAACACAATCTAAGGAGTAATTGATCTGTATCATAAACCAGATAACTGGACTTTTAGATCTTCATTCTCTGGATGCTGTGTTTTAGAAAAAGACATTCATAATTTGCTGCGTGATGAAGAATGCCAGATGAGGTGTCTTTTGGTATCGATTATGAATACACAATCTTCCCTCTCAGTCTGGACTTTATGCATGTGAATAATCAAAATGCAGACGGTGAGTTCTGCTACTTCGCTCAATGTGACATTTCCAAAGGCATGACTTGACATATGCAAAATAAGCGTCATGATGATGATAACTCTGACAGAGGTAGAGACCGTCTCCTAACTGCACATAAAAGAAAGAATCTAATGCAGCACCTCTCCTCGGTCGTGTTACTTCAAGGCACAGTCTGCAAGTGGGAGCTGTGCATTTGAGCTGAAACATTCATTATGAGTTTTTCTCACTGATTAGTGATGTGATTGAAGTGTGTATCTATTAAATAACAGTGCAGCGTGGTAAAACCCTGCTGAGTTGCTCATTGCTCATCTCCAAAATCTGCAGCGGTGCATTGAGAGATAAGACGTACTGCAAGTATAGCTGGAGGAGGAGGGATCCTTTTCATTAACTTTCATAAAGACTAAAGAGTGAATTACTCTGTATAGAAGTCTGACAGAAGAAAGTCAGTATAGAAATGCATACAGACTCACACTTCCCTGCTTGAAAGTACAAATACACTGTATTTTTTTCATACACAAATACCTCTAATATACTCTATGTACTGCTGTATGTTTGCCCAGCATATATAATGGAAGACAAAAGCATCTAGAAACTGTAGATAGTGGAAGATGGAAGTCTGGCCTCTGTGTGTGTGTTTTTGCTTGTATCCATGCTTGCGTGCGAGTGCACGTACAGTAAACTGAATGGTTGTGTGTTTACCAGTGTCCATAAGAGCGTGCTGGATGGGTGGAGGGAGGCAGAGAGGAGCGTTGCAGTGCAGTAGGACAGCGTTTCTGCGCTCTGGTAATTTCCCCTGAGACAAGCAAGCAGGTAAAGGCCAGCAAGAAAGGTAGGGGAGGGAGGGAAAGGGGGAGAGATGGAGGCTGAGATAGCGGGAGGAAGGGAGAGCATCAGCAAGTGAATGTGTCAGAGAATAATGAGGAATGATACGGCAGTGGCAGAAAAGAGGCTAGCCAGTTTTCCCAATCAAATGCAGACTCTGACTCGCACCAACAGCATCCCAAGGTTGGATTTACTCGCTCTCATTTTCAACACTTTAACGTTTCTATTTTAATTTCCAACATCTTATCTTGTTAATGAGTCTCTCTCTACTGACTCATTGTTTTTGTAATGAATTCATCTATTAATTACAAGTGTGCTTTTTCTTGATGACCTTGCTTTATTTTGTTGCAAGCTGCAGACCTTAAAATTAGCATGCATTAAGACCTGCTTATCTTTCATCCCCCATAGCTAATACATCAAATTATCACCCAAAAGAGGAGGGGGTGGGGGGTGGGGGGGTGGGGGGCATCAGTCACAGCAATGGTTGGTGAATGTGTTTTTTGTGGGGGATCAACCTCACTTATTCCCCCCCTCCCTACTCACAAACTCATTACCAGCACGTAAGACCTGCATGGATTTTATGGTGTTTTGGAAACTGACTGGTTAATCAGATTTATTGCACACTTAAGCTTAACTGATTGACTTTATGGATTCAAATGAATGATTAAGTACTAACAAGCCTAGCCTTTGTTCCATCATTCAGGAAATAATGATAATGATCCATAGAAGAAGGTAGTAGAGGTGTCAATAATGATCATAATAAAAACATTTTAGGTTTTTTTTCTTCTCTTTGTAACTGATTAAAAGCAATGTATAAATTGTAAACAAGGTAAATATAAGCACATGTTTAGTATTGATAAAATGGAGGCAGGGCAGTCATTTTAACTCCTGCTGCTTTGCTCCTTTACAGACTTTCATATTTTTCCTTGCAATGACCAATTATAAGTCCTTAAGATCCAGATAAAAGTATTTCTAATTTTATCCTGGCTATTTAGGACCTAAGTAGGATCTAATAAGTTAAAACTTAAGCATTGCTTGTGAACAGAAAATTGTTATTAAGAAAAGAAAAAACTTGAAAAGCTGTGCTCTAATGGGGAAGGTGGGTCTGTTTTATGAGACTCTGCGTCCTCATAAGAGTCCTCATCTTGGCTTCAGGAGGATAGACAAGCAGTGAAAGGGACTGGCAGTGCATCACGATCAAGGTAGCCCAAACAAAGGCAACATATCCTGACCTTCACATGGTCTTCATCAGATCAATACCATCATCAGTGCAGACAAGTGCTGGTAGATTAACCCAGCCTGCTATAACCATCCCCCTGAACTCACACACACACAAACACATGCATGCGTGCATACACCTTATTCAGTCAGGACCCTGGGTGTATTGATTGGTTTGTACCGATTGACACACAGCATGTACACACTTTATTTTTCACTGGCTGGCTGGTTTTTGGTTGGAGGATGAATAACACTCTGTTTGAGCCATTAAGTCACAACTCTGCAGACTGCTAGCAGTGGGAATAGGACAGGTGGATACACTCAGTGCAGCCCTCATTTTGTTATTGCTGCAAAAATGTAGAAGACTTTTTTTCCTTTACCAGTTTAATACTGAAACAAATGATTGCTTATTTTCCCACATATGTGTTTGACATTAAGGAAAAGGGCACCTGAAAAGCCACATCTGGCACATATCATTACTCACATTCTGTACATGTAAAATTTCATACATCTACACATGCATACAAATATGTGTATCAAAGATCCGTCAGTTGTACGTGGTGAGCAAAACAAACAAAATTACACCTATATGTGTGCAAGTGGCCAGAAGGCAGCCATCCCACGCTCAGTGTAAATGTTAGTGGCATGTCTACAGGCAAGAGCTGATATTTAGAAGTCCATTAACACAGATTGAAGATGGGTTAATTCACTGTATGTGGCTAGACATCCAGAGGAAGTGTTGAAGCAAGAAGAAGAGATAGTGAGAGATGATGAGGGAGAATGAAAGAAAAAAGGAGGAAAAAGTGTAAATGTGTAAAAAGTTTCTGTTGTGTGCTTGTTTCAATCAAAATATTTTCTCTG
>JAOXYM010000004.1:6277250-6290842 GCA_028567055.1 Leptatherina wallacei | reverse complement strand
ATGGGCTGGGAGCCCTGTATTGTGAAGCAAAAGGCAGAAGTGATTAGATTATGGAATCGTCTCATTTCTTTACCTGATGATAGACTTACTCGGAAAATCTTTAATTGGGATAAAGCTCACAAACATCCCTGGTCAAAGGAGGTTCTTGAAATATTTTCTTTAGCAAACTCACCGTACTGCTATATGAATAATCTACAAGGCAAAGTAACTCAGCTTAAGAAGACCCTGTTTGATTCCTATAAAGAGACATGGAAATGACAGGTATTAAATAAGCTTAAATTAAGGAGTTATGTTCAGTATGAAAATGATTTTTCCATAGAGCCTTATGTAAAATTCAATATAAACAGAGCTCAGAGGTCTTTGTGTGCCCAGCTCAGAGCGGGGGTGCTGCCTCTGCAAGTGGAGGGGGGATGCTATAAAGGTGTCCCAGAAGAGGACAGGTTATGTGTTCTGTGTAACTTAGGGGTTGTTGAGGATGGGTGTCATTTTTTATTTTATTGTCCTCTATATCATGATGTAAGAACTGTTATGTTTGAAAGAATTCAATGTAAAAAGCCAGATTTGTTTTGGATGACTGATGGGGTGGGTATTTGAAAATGAAATATATAGTTTGGTGAGATTCCTGGAAAAGGCCTGGAAACTCAGACAAAACATTCTGTATCCTGGACCAGTTGATTTTTAATTGCTTTTGGTTTTTCTTTTGGAAAGAGTTATGCATTGTATGCTGGTCATCTTCTTGTGTGGATGTTACCAATAGTGTCATATAAGCCTATATGGGCTGGGCACGTAAGTTTATGACACTTAAATAAATAAAAAATCAATCAATCAAACTCCTACTTGAAATCTGTGGTTATTGCTAGTGGCCATCAGAGGAATGTAACTTGAGAGAAAAACACTACCTGCTGGTCTCCATCATGAGTAATGGTTAATCATAAACAATAACATGGCAACATTAGAGTTAAGTAAGACTTCTGCCTAATCTCTTTTCTTGAGAGGTGTAATTACTGTGTGGGGCTTCAGTACCTTTTTTAACCAGAAGATGAGAGAAATAAGAGAAAGCTGTGAAAATGTTTTTAAGTGTAAAAAGTATAACTGAAATCAAAGGGGTGTTTTTTTAATGGGGAAAAAAAAAGGCAACTTCAGTTTTGTTCGTTCAGTTATATAGAGGGCTTCAACTAATGGAACCAGAATGTCTAGAAGGGCTTAAATTGCCATCACCTATTAAGGCTGGACTGTTATCATTACATTGTTTGATCATACTCAATACCTCTGAGAGAACCTTAATGAACACAGGCTTAGTCACATCAAACACAATATAAATCTCCCTCTCTGTCCACCTCTGCATCATTTTCACACACACCCGCAAACAGCTGACATTGCTCTGTCCTGACCCACTTCCGATGGTATCAGCCTTAAAGATGAGCTTGGGGGGTGGGGGGGGGGTTAGGTTATTTAATGGAAAGGAAGGAGAAAAGGGATAAGAAGAGATTAAACTGAAGAGGAGGAAGTAATTGACCGATGCTGTGTAGGTAGGTATAGGTTCAGTCACCCAGAGGCAGAGATGCTCCCTTTTCATTTCCAATTTACAAAGCTGCTGCTGTTTGAAGCCAACGTTTGTCTTCATCTGGGATTCACACACGCCTGCCTGTGGCAGATGGTAAGTTTATCATCATCACACACATTCACATGTTAACACACAGAAAAACACAAAGTAGCAGGCATGTAGCAGGGTTGAATCTGCGTGTGTTTTCATGTGTTTGTACGTGCAATGGTGGCAGGGGGATTACAAAGTATCATTATTTCAGCATAATTGGCTGACAGGACCATTTGAATTTAATTGGTTGGCAGACAGTGTAAGCCCTAGGGCTTATGGGAATTGTAGTACTGATTATTCAGACATTCTGCTTGGACATGCAGCCAGAATGAGACAAATTAACTGAATGCTTGAGCTGATTGTATCAGTGGTGTCCTCTTTCTCATTCGGTGAAATTTAAGCCATTTGGAGTTAGACATCCAGTTAGATATAAGTCAGATTTGCCAAACCAACCAGGCCTTTAGTTTCTTCTTGTTTTCATACTCATTTGAAGTTAAAGATACCAAAAACACACCTGCTGCCTGTTTTATAGATAGCTGCTGATTGCAAAGGATTTGATTCTATCATTAGTAAATGTAACACCTTTTCCACTGCAGGAACTATTTTTGTTTACAGGATTTTGAAAAACCTCAGAGCATTTTCACCAACATTATCTGGGCAGCTTTTCTGTACTTCCATGTATAAGAGTGTGGGGCTGCAAAGATGTTTATTTCACTTCTACAAACTCAACTCCATGTTTTGATTGTTTGGAAAATGGAGCTATGAGAAGTGGATGGATGACAAGGTCCAAGCTCTTTGTTGAGGACGGAGTTCAGCTCAACTTAGAGTCGAGCAATAGTAATGCCAGCTTCTTAGCTTTTCTTCCACTGTACTTCCACAGTACTCAAAGTTTAGTACACACAGAAACAAGTTCTGGAAAAGTTGAAGAAACTAAATCAAGATTATAAGATGCTGAAGGACCACACCAGCCAAAGTGGATATGATGTCAACGAGTGGTATCAGCCTGATGCAAACCACACAGATTGCAAGGAATTAAATTCAATACATTTATTTGAATTTAATAAATTTAAATAAATTTAGATTTTTTTAATCTTATACATAAATTGTAATAAGAATTCCTGAAAATGTTGATAGAATACCCTCTTTCCTCTTTAAATAGCAGATAAACATTCACTCCTGCAGGTTTAAGAGGAGAATTGTATCTTACCTGAAACACTGATGCAGAACTGAAATGAAATGAAATGAAAAATACTTTATTTATCCCTTTTGAGGGAAATTATTGTTGTAGCAGAGTTTTTTTTTTTTTACTGTTACCTATTGTACATTGCATGTACTAAAACTCATACTAAAATGATTTTTGTTATGATATAAATTTGTGTTGTGCTGTAAACACTGGTTTAAATAACTTGGGAATGTGGCACAGTGGGAATCTGTTGGAAGGGGGGGAACTTTTTCACTGCTGCACTGCTAAACATGCATGCAGCAGAGCAGCATGTGTTATTGGAGATGTTGATAGTGAAAATGGTCAGAGAATTCAGAAAGTGAAGCTGCAGCAAATGCTGAAGTTGAACATGATAAAACAGAAAAAAAGCTTAATCTGTTGTCTGGAGATACTTTGGTGGACCAAACAACTACTTACTTCATGCAGTTGAGCTAAAGTTGTTGTCGGAGACAGTAACAGGATTCATTTGCTGGACCACCTTATCTATGAACATGCATTGGACTGCCAAGAATGTAAGAAAAAGGTAAAACTGAAAAAACTGGCAGACTGGTTTGCTAGAGGTTTCTCTCTTGGACAAAAAAGCAAATGATGGATTGAGATAACCAACACCATCACAATCCATACAGTCAAAGACACTGTGGAGAAAGATGGAATCGGGGATATGATCAGGACACTGTGGGCATTAAAATGTTTTTGTCTTTTTTAATGTACAATACTGATGACAATGGAATAGACATGAAAAAAGGAATTAGGCAATATTTTGAATCCTACATAAGGCATTTGGAAAAAAAATGGAATGTGTCACCAATTTGTTAACACTGACTAGTTGCGTAGCCACGACAGCTAGCTAGCAACCTGATCTCACAAATATACATGAAATAAGCACAAAGTTATTTCGACACCCCCCACTTATTTGAACAACTTGACCACAATCAATTTAGTCAAATTAAATAAACATATGAAAATGTTTTTTTACTGCATTCAGAAACGTAAAATGAAGCCTTTTGTGGAACCAGGAAAGTTGTGTAACTGTCACAAAAAAGTTCCCCATTGACTTTATATTGCCTTCATTTTCGTGGGGCCCAGCACGTAATTTTGATCAATTACGTGCCACCAACACGTAAATAAGTGGAGGGTGTTGAAATAACTTTAGGCTTATTTCACGTATTTCTGAGAGAAATACTTATGCTCCAAAACAGGATTGATTTCTAATTAAAGGGGGAAAAATCAGATGAAGAAAGACACAAAGTGATGCAACAACTGAGGAAAATGATGACACTGAGACTGCAGAGACTGAAAACCAACGTGAAGATGCTTGAAAGGAGATTAGCGAGCAGACCGCTAAGAGGAAAAAACAAAAATGGACGAGCTACATGAGATGAATGCGTGATATTTCAAGAAAAATATGTGCCTAATATTTTGGTTGGCTTTTTGTTATGTGTGGTAAAAGTGACTCTCCTGTTGTCTTTGGCTTGCCCATGTGGCTCTCATGCTAAATATAGTGATAATAACAAATGTCTAGACTATGGTAAGTATCTAGAGTGAGAAAACAGATTCTAAGCAATCTCATCTTTAAAAGTTTGAAAACCACTTATTCAATTTATTTTAGGACATAAAAATCTGAAAAAGTGGCAAGTAGACATAAAAAGTCAAATATTTAAGGATTTAAGTGATCATTGAGCTACTGAATTTAACTCAGAATATATTTCATGATGAAAAATACTCTGAATAAATTATCTTTGCAGCTTAAACACATATTCAGAAGGTTTAAACGTTTGTTTCTGTAACTCCTTGATGAAGGACTGATGTCTTATATGAAATAGGCGTTGATAATGAGCACAGAGGGTAAACAGCAGAGCAGTTGTGCCCTTGGAAATGACAGAAAGTCTCACTGTCCGCCTGAGGCAAACTTCAACTTTGGCAGAGCTGCTGTATGAGAGATGCTGCCACCTACAGCAGAAATGCACCAAGTCTGTAATGGATTCAACCCAACACTGACAAAAAGCCTCCGGCAACTGAGAACAGAGGTTTCCTAAATCTGCTGCAATAAACCTCAATCAAATGGTGCTTATAACTGATTGACAGTCAGAACAAAGGTATTAAAACATGAAATTGAGCTGAAACAGGTGAAATTGGAAGAGACACTTTGTGTGGAAAGTGTTTCCCCATAAAATCCCTTCACCTCACATGCATCCTGCAGGATTGTCATGTAATCTGGAAGAAGTTGGATGAATTCTGTGGATGTTGTATGAGTGGATGTGTGGGAACTTAGTCTTCTAGGGGTACACACCATAGAATTTGTGTTCAATCCTAATTCCAATAATATTAGGATGCTGTGTAAATGTATATTAAAAACAGAATGTAATGATTTGTCCCTTGGCACACAAATATTCCTCCTGATTCTCTAAATAATTTTGTGATATTATTCGCTATATACATGGTAGGATTTCCAAAATTTTTGCAATTTTACATTAAGGCTTATTTTAATTAAATGTTCCTCAATCTTAGACCGTTTATCTCCGATTGCTGAACCTCTGCCCATCTTTACATCTGAGAGTCTCATCTTCTGATGCCCATGCTCCTGTCATGTTACTGACCTGTTGCCAATTAACCTAATTTGTTGTCAAATGTTTCTCGAATTTCCTTTTATGTGTGCCAGTTGCTTTTCCAGCCTTTCATTGCCTCTGTTCCAACCTTTTTTTATATGTGTTGCTGCCATCAATTTCAAAATGAGCTGAAATTTTCCATGAAATGGTAAAATGTCTCATTTTCTACAACTGGTAAGTTGATTATATTCTATTTGGGAAAAAGTGGGTTTATGAGCTATGGAAACCATTGCATTTTATCTAAATTTTACAGTGTGCCAACTTTTCTGGAATTGGAGTTTGCATTTGATGGAGAGCAATATTCAGCCCATTCTTTTCTCTTTAGCCCTTTTTACAGTAGTAAAAACAAAAAAGGTGTAGTTTAGATTTAGAAATCTTCCTTACAATGCAGTACTTGTTGATTTTTAACAGCTCCAATTGGAGCAAAAGTCTTGGCTTTACATGATCATTTTAAGGGAGCTGGAAATTCAGTGCAACAAAAATGGGCTTTTTCTACATATTTTCATCTTTCATGAGGGCTCTGACACAACCACAAACAAAAAAAATGGACTTATACACTTTTTTCTTTTTTTTCTGTTTAATTGTTTTTTTCAGCCTGTGCACCTGCATTAAAAAAAACAACCTTTTCCTAGTGTGTATAAATAGCCAGTCACACCTCAAAAGGTAACTGTGTTTCTGTGTATGCGCATTTGTGAGAAAAAGAAAGAAAGTTAAAATGCACTTGTGGTGGGCATTTGTGTGTCTGAATGCTCATACCCAGTGCCAAAAAAGCAAATAAATAAATCATCCAACTGGAATGCGAGTTATTACCTCAGGATGAAGCAGAGAGACAAAGCAGACGCTGCAACCAGCTAAAAGGTCAAGGAGAAGCAAGGAGGAGATGCACTGGGAAAAGGTCGGCTGGCACCCGTAAAAATTGGCTGGATATAAAGAAAATAATGTGGTGGAGTCAAGAACATGATGTTCCCCAACCTGAACAGGAAGGTGGGGAAGAGTGGGTTTTCGATGTGGTCTAAAAAGAATGATTCAGTTGATGAGGGTTTAATAAGAGGATGCAGTAATTGTGAAGCCGTCATGTGGTTGCCTTTCCGCCCATAACTGCCGCCACTGAGCTTCACCCTGCTGTTTTATGCTGAATCAACAGCAAAAACAACATTTATTTTGAATTTTCACACACACTATTATTGGTGAATGCTTGATAAATCACCAAACAATACCTAGACAGATAGCAATAACCCCCAAAACAAAGCAGCGTTGCATAAATGATAATGAAATGGATACACACAGGGCCCTAATGACATTAAATCATAAACACACCCTCAAATTAATCTATCACCTTCTTGTTATTCCAGACACACGCACAACACACAGACGATTAAAGTGCTAACTCAGAACATGATTTATATCATTATGATTACGACTGTCATAATTACAAGCACTGTTATCGCTCTCATTATTAATAGCAATGACACTATTATTAGCCCGTCTGCTGGTGTGCTTCTTGGTCTGCAGGCTAATTACTATGTCTGACTGTCCAGGCATGGTGCCGGTCCACATCTACGAGGTCAGGAACCCTCTCCTCCTCTCGTCAAGGGGCACTCACACTCACTTAATTCTGCCAGTCATAATCTAGCTTAATCTTGTTATGATAGTAAAAGCTCTAATTCTCTTGCACACAATTTATTAGTGTGTGTTTGTGCTACCGGGACCCGTTAGAGCATTACTGTCAGGGCTAATCCAATTAATGTGGATGTATCTCCTAAGGGGAGGAGGAGCGGAGAGACGGGTAGCAGGTAAAGTGGCAGAGATTGTGTGGGAAGTTGATACACCCCGCTGTGGTGTGGGCACATTAGAGAGACTCCCATCCTGTGCCTGGTGTCTTTTTCTTTTTTTTAATCAAACCAGTGATAGCCTGGAAATGGTTCTTCTCAGGAGAGATGGCGACAGTATCACAGCAGTGTCCCGGTTTCTGTTTCCTGACTTTATATACTGTAGGTGCATTCACATGCATGTGTGTGACTGCTTACATGGTTGAGGTGGTGTGGTGATGAGGTCCTTGTAGAGGAGCCCAATTTCACAGATCATAGACCTTAGAGGGCTTATGTGCCCATAAACCCATACACACGCAAACACACACTTTGTTTTCATCATCAACCACACTCACGTATTATAGGTCAGATTAAACACCATCATAGAACTGCTCGTCTTGAACCTGTTCAAGCAAGTCCAAGCAACCAGCTTCCGTCTAATTTCTCATCTCATCCCTTCCTCAGGGTGCATGCAAAATAGCCACATAGCCCCACCTAGCAAAGACTCAGGATCTTTCTCTTATCTTCTACAGATCATACACACTCCCTTGCCTCACCTTTCTGCAGATTGCAGGTGCTGCTCTGCACATTCAAAGCAGAGTTACCTGGTCACTGAGGGCTGATTTTGCTGATGGACCATTTGAGACATAAAGAAATATCTTGCAAGCATGTTAAAAATTTTAAAAACTGGATTTTTAATGGAGCGAGACAAAAAGCTGTAATGTGTAATAACATGCATCGTAACAAACATCCCTTTGAGCTTAAACTCAGTCCCTGGTGTACTGGACTGCACTAACATAATATGGGTTTTATTGAGCAGAAACAACGCAAGCAGCAACATTTAAGAAAGACCACAAATGATCCATTATTATTCATGCAGAATCATGGTACTGGAACCTGTAGGCAGGGCTTAAATTGGGATTTGTTATGTGAGAGCATTGTGGTTTCATGATTACAATGGTTTGTTTATATATGTGCACATCAAGGTGACATATCCTTCTGGTCATGCACACCACACTGTCATGCACAGATTCTATTAAATCTTTCTGAAACTACCCTCTCTTGTTTATCTGTAGCAACTATTAGCATTGTGTTGTTGCAGCTAAAGCAGAAAACAATAACATAAATGAATTAAAACTTAACAGTTATATTAAACTCAAATTGATTTATATTGAACACTTTTACTTAATGCACACGCTTTTCACACAAGTTTAAGTCACTAGAGCTTTCCACGACCTCCCACAAAATGTCATTCACCATTTCCTCACCATTTATTCATTTTCTTTGTCTGTGGTTGCTGGAGCCTGTCCTAGATGCGGTTGGGTGAAAGGCAGCGTACACCCTGGATGGATCACCAGTCCATCATAGGATCGACAGAGAGCCAGGCGACTGCTCACACTCACTCACAGGGCCAACTTAGAATCATCCATCAGTCATCAAACATGCATGCTTTTGGACAGCGGGGGAAATCTAGAGTACCACCACATTTTTATTAAACAGGCAAGGCAAGTTTATTTATAGAGCACATTTCATGTACAGGACAATTCAAGGAGCTTAACATTGCAGAAAAGTACATTAACCAGGTTTCTAACTTAAAAACCTGGTCGGCTTCTCTAGTACTGTTTTAAACTGGATCAAGTCCTATCTTACAGACCGTTGTTTCTTTGTAAGTATGAATACATGTTCCTCTGGAAAGCATGAAATTAGGTTTGGGGTGCCTCAAGGTTCAATCTTGGGTCCAGTTCTTTTTAATCTGTATATGCTTCCACTTGGGGATGTCATCAGGAGACACAGCATCAGCTTCTACAGCTACGCAGATGATACACATCTGTGCATCGTTGTGTCTCCTGATGACACAAAGCCAATCGATGCCCTTTTTTAACTGTATCTTAGACATGAAGTCATGGATGGGAGAGAATTTCCTACGGCTCAACCAGGACAAAAAAGAGGTTTTAGTTATCGGTTATGAAAGCAAGATAGAGAAACTTTTACCACACATGTTATAAGAGTTTAAACCTTCTCAATGTGTAAAAAACCTGGGCGTCATTTTTGACTGAACTTTTATTCCCCACGTCTTGGGGATCCCCCAGGCCTGGGGGAATGGGGGGCAATACATCTTCCCTGGTCTGTCCGGGTAGGGGTGGTCTCCAGTGTTGCCAACTTAGCGACTTGGTCGCTATATTTAGCGAGTTTTCAGACCCCTAGCAACTTTTTTCCCAAAAGCAACTAGCGACAAATCTAGCAACTTTTTCTGGAGTTACAGGAAACTTTTGAGATTTCTGGAGACTGACATGAAAGTGTGTATGGTTTGCTTTTTCTCCTTGAGAAGCGTGTTCTGCTGCTCCCTCCCTCTTCCATAAGCGCTCAGAGGGCTCGGTCCTCCTCACACAGCGGCATGTCTGGGCAGGAGACGTTCACATGTACTCCATGCTCATACTGAGAATGAAACATGCAAAGCTGCTGGTGGCCGATTCCGCCCTGACTTACTGTTGGATATAATGATTATTAATAAAGAGTGAGGAAAAAAACATTTAAACAGTTAAAAGTATTCTCACATGTTGTTGGCCCCTTATTTTACTAGATAAAGAAATTATTGATAGAAGAAAGTGTTTTTCTGCTGCTCTTAACATATTTGTGTTTTTAATTTACTCCTCCCACAACATTATTCCTCTCCACTGCAGCATCCGTGACAATATGCAGCAGGCTGATTATGCAAATTAGATGATGACGTAATTTAGCGACTTCTAGCTACTTTTAGGACAGCCTATAGCTTTTCTTACTGAAGAGTTGGCAACACTGGTGTACTCTGTGGCCACGCTCCCTGCGTCTGTAGACTGTGTTGCCCCTCAGCGTGGATAGCTACCAAAGGTGGTTCTTCCTCACCTGGATTCTCGGTGCCCTGCCATATCGTGACTCTTTAATATGTGGTGTATACATGAGCATGTGCGTGAGTGTGTGTGTGTGCATGTGTGTTGCATGTGTTTGCGTGGGTCTATGTCTGGGGGTGGAAGAGACGGGTTATTCTATCCTTGTGAAGCACTTTGTGTTGCATTTTATGTATAAAACATGCTATATAAAGAAAGTTTGATTTACCCAGAGAAAGTCCTCATAGGCACAGAGAAAACGTAAAAACTCCACACTGACGCCTGACAAGATTAGAACCAGAAATGTTCTTGCTGTGAGACAACACGTTAAAGAAGTCTATTTTCTTTGCTAATTTTGACATGCATCTTTGAACCTCACAATACTAAAATACTAATACTAATACTAGGACATACATTTCTGAAAGATTTGTTATTCATTTCACAATGGCAACACATAAAAGTAAAAAAGTAGTCTTTTTTTAGAGGAAATGCAAAAACAAACAAAGAAAAAAATATTTGTATTAATTAATGGTAGGAACTTACCTCACCATTAACTTTGACATTGTGTTCCACCACTATCTTGATGTGACACGAGCTCAGCAGCTTTTTCATTTCACAGTAAATGATAGAAACTTGACATAATTCTGTAGTGAAGTTACAGTATAATTTTGTAAAGTTTAATCTGAATTTTACCATTTACATTCTGTTCTAACACTATATTTTCCTCCCTACCTGAAAGTGTGTATGGTGTCACCCTGCTGTCTTTTGTCTGACTGAATGACAAACTACTGAAGTAGGGGATCTGTTCAACAAAGAGAGAAAAGGGGATTGTATTGTGGTGTGAATGTGAATCACTTGCACGATTTGCAAGACATACACCTTGTGCTTAGATCCCTGAAGACTCAGTGCTTGAACACATCTGCAGATGGGGACCAGAAGCCGAGTGGGAGTGTTACTGTGTTTACAAGTAGTTACTAAAATCTGTAGCCTTGAATGTTTTTAAACCTGAGAAGAGTTAAATAGGCCCATATATTGTTTAAAGCAAACTATGGAGCTTTGTCAGATTTTCTCAGAGACTCACTCCCTAAAAATGGCTAATTCGGCATCCATCTTGCATGCTGTACTCTGAACTCTCTCCAGCCAGTAAAAATCAGTCTGATGTTGACTCTTGTCTTATCTCTTGCTCTGTTCCTTTCTCCCTCACTTTTCCTCTCCTCCTATAATGTGCTCTTGCATCTCTTTGCTTAATGCCTAATGAGTTTATATCCAGTTGCTGATGTGTGACAAGGTGCATAAAGGGAAACTCAGCTGAAATGTCAAAAGGCATCCCAAAAGCCAAAGTTGTGAAGTGTGTTTTTTTCAGCCTTGGGATGCAGCTGGGTGGCAACTGCACTGGAAATGTACATATCAAATGTCACCATGCAGACAAATATGGTCAGTCTCTTCCACAGGAAACACTTGATATTATCTGCAACTATCTGCAAAACATGACTTTACAGAATTGGGTAAACTGTCAGATATTAGCAAAAATTGTATGCATGGAAATTAAATGCTGCTTTATTAAGTAAATTTACATTGAAGATTTTGTGACATTAAATTATCTTCAAACATAAAAACACAAAAAAAGCTTGGATATACAAAATTATTTAGCAAATACTGGTTGGATTCCACTTCTTGTGCTGATTACACGCATGAACACAGAGTGTTTGGAGTGATTGTGACAGCAATTAATCGAGGCTTTAATCAAAGAAAGCAGGAATCATCCCCGGGAGACAAAAACAACAAGTCATCTGACATTAAAAACAAAACTGTTTGTCTTTCATCATAATTATGATGTGACAGCACACTTATGAAAACAGTGCAATATGGTGAGTCCTGAGTGGAAAACAGAATTTTCTAATACTGTCTACGTGTTTGTGGTTTCATACTTGTTGCAGATGAATTTGAAAAAAGCTTTTTGGATGGAGCTGCAACGTTTCCTGTTGTTGTTTTGACATCCTGTCTCACTTTTGTTCTTTTTTAAATATTTCCAAGTGGACTTTGCTCAGAATGGCACACAGACTTGATCACTTATTTGCCAACTAGATCCTCTCTGGTCTTCTTGTCCCCTATCTTTCATGTAAAAAGGATTAAACACAACTCTTGAGAGAATGATGACACATCCAGAATGGTATAGGTGATAGAAGAGGAGAAAGCTTTTATCTGAGGATGTGGGATCCTTGTAGCTGTCAGGATCGAATTTTATTAATCAACGCAATTGTTCCGGTCTCATCAGAAACACGAGATCTCCACAAGAGTGATTCGATGCATTTTATGTATTTTCCTGCTCTGGGAACTTCCTTTTTTTCAAACTGCTCTTGTGTTTTCATCATAACTACAGTATCCCAGTTTTAAAATCTTATACCATTTTGGGGTAGTGATCTGATGCAGGCGACGCAGGATTATAGGAGCTGGGGGGTACTTGCTGCGTATGCAACCATACACGTCAACGTCCTGCTACATCTGTATATACTTGCTGCAAACGATGAAGGCACAATGTGGCAAAAACGCTCGATAATGGAAGTCATTGCTATAGGTAGTACACAGCACTTGCACTCTGAAATTGTGGAAAGGTCAAGCTACCAGTCACATTGCATTTCCAGGGCCTTTTTTGCTGACAACTAAGATCTCATTTTAAAAATGGACTTTGCCAACGAGGAAGAAGAATTGATCATTTTTCTTTTACTATTACAAAAAAAGAAAAGGTCTTGTCGCTGTCGGAGTTGGTATGTGCAGCCCCTAAACCAAAAATCGTGCATGAGCCCCTCCAATGTTCAAGTCAATATTGCAACTTGTGCATGCAACATGTTACCTTGCATCAATGCGTGTGGCAACGTGCCAAACAAACTCTAGCGCATGGCAGCCATGATACGTACACAATCGCTTACAGCAAGTATATCCCAGCCATACACCTCCCTTAAAGCCCCAGTGTGTAAGAATTATTCCCATGTAGTGGTGCGCTAATTGAGTGCAAACAACCAAGTAGTACTCTCATTCGCCTTGCCGTTTACGCACGTGATTACCATTACCGAAGCCGCAGAGAGTCACAAATTTGAAAATGTCAACATCTTGCACAAGTTGGAGTGTCCCGACAGGTGACAAGGTACAGAACGATACAAAATTCTGTTTCGTTATTGATGCCTATAAATTACAAGCATGCCCTCCATGTATTTGGTACCAAGCTACTGCTAATAGCTAATGTCATTGTGTGAAATCTTTTTTTGTGACCGGCAGACTCAGAATTGATCTGAGGAAGTTAGAGGGAGAGGAAGACAAAGAGGGAGAGCTAGAAGCAGTTAAAGCAGGAGCAGTGGACCTGTTGGTGTTGCGAGAGGAATATCCTGTGCTGGACCTGTTGCAATGGAGCTTTTCCACTGTAGGCTAACAGATTTAACCGTCTCTTATCATGCTATCTTTATGTCAAAACCCGGGAAAGCAAAATAAACCAACTCGCGCAGA
>JAOXYM010000004.1:6175352-6189369 GCA_028567055.1 Leptatherina wallacei | reverse complement strand
TGATTGCCACATGTTGGCGGCATCTCCGGGTTGCTTCATTGGCCCCCATCCAAATTTCTTCAGAAATTTCTAGTTTGGAATTGTACTAATATAAAGTTATGGTTTAATGATTTAATAATGAGCCCAGGTCCATTATAGTAAAGCTGAGCATAAACATCCACATTCTCTAGTTTGTCCTATTTTGAAACTTTGATTTAATCATAGTTGGACTGAAATGTTTAAATGCATTTTAAAAGGCCAATTTTGGTCTTGATAACACTTTTGCTATTGTTTTCCGTATCATATAAATGTGATTAGTGAGTGGAAGACGTTCCAGTCCTGTGCCTGTAAAACAAGCCCCAATCATCATATTTCCACTCATGCTTCCCACCTGGTGGGAGGCGTTTGAGCTGAAGTTTGGTTTTCACTCCACATGTTGCTGAGCCTTAATGGTTTAACATCTCTCCTTTAGTTTTGTCTGTTTGAAGGACATTGTTTCAGAAGTCTTGTGATTAGTTCAGATGCAACCTTGCAAACCTAAACTTGAAGTGTTGCTCTTTTGGGTTTTGTTATCTCTGTGTCTTAAAGTCTCAGTTTCAGGTAAACTTACTCCTGGAGAGATTAGTAACCATCTTAAATCGTTTCCACTGATGAATCATCTTTCTCTGTAGAATAATGCTCCAAATAGTTTGGAAATAGTCTTATAACCCTTCCCAAACTGATGAGAAGAAACATTTACTTTTCTAAGATCAGTGCTGATAGATTTCCTCCTCAGCGTTGCGTTAACACACACCTGCATGCTCCAAATCAGCAAACTGTCAAAACATCCCTATATAGAGGGCCTCACTCTTACTGATCAATTCATAAAATGCATTTGATTAACAGCACCTGGCTGCTATTTAACCTTTTGAATTCCCAACGAAGCAGTAAGGATGACCTTTTTTTACACATACCTCCTGGAAATATGCCATGTCTTCCTCATTTGAGGTTGTTTTAATGTAATTTCAAAACCAGCGAAGAACCAGATTATTTGTGTTCTCTTTTTTTATGTTTAGATTAGTGAAATATTAAAGTTGTATAGAATTAGGTCACTCTGTTTTACATGACTATATCCTCATTACCTTTAAATCCGTTATATATTTCTCTTGAGGGAGTTGTCCAAAAAGATCTCAGTCTACAAGGACTTTTAAGGTTGATTTTATTAACCAAAAAGCAAATAATATGGATTTGCCGGTTTGAATTTCAAACGCTAAAAAAAGGTGGAAAAATGTTCTATAATCAGTGGTGTGAGTTAAAGTAATTTCTTTTATTTCAGCAGCTGAAATTTGTCCCGTTTTTGGCAAGTCTGTGTGAATTGTAGCCTCAGTTTCCTGTTCTGAGGCACCAGGTGTGGTCTGCTGCTGTTGTAGCCGCTTCAAGGTTGGACCTTTGTGTGCAAACATGCATTTCACATACCTTGGTTGGGACCAGTAGTTATTTGAGAAACTGTGTCATCTTTCTATCATCTCAAACTAACATTTCAAGAATCAGTCAGATGTTTAACTTTATCCGGATTATCCAGAAGCATCAATCGACATTCACTCCTTTTCATTTATACGTCTCAGTTTGACAATAAAGACAGTTAACTTCAAACCATAAAAATATCAATCTTTATTCTTTGAGATAGCATATCAAAGATAAAACCTTAATCTATAGTAGGATGACAAATTACACAAAAACTATACAACAGTTAAAGTTGAAACCAATAACTTTCTGGATGAGAGAAAATAGTTCTACTTTATGTTCTATTGGTGGAAAAACACTTTTTTAGAATTTAGATGGTGACTTTGATTAGGACAATTAGGATATATTTATATGTAGTCTACAAAATAACCTGTGAGCTTGTGTATGGGAAATGAATGATTATTCAAAAAACATTAAATATTCATAGCTGCTGATAAATTGTGTTTGCATTAGTTCATTTTACGGCTGTTATTTCAGGTTTTTAGGCACAAATCCTTCCACAGAATTGAAGAAAATCTGCATCAGAACAAAATCATGTCAGCTCTATTATGTAAATGATGTGATGGCAGGATTGGTTTCACACACTAGCATGTTAAGTCATCTGTTGGTAGACAGTGCAGTCTCGCATATAGGGTACAAACATGCAGCAAGAAAAACATATAAACAGCATCCAAAGGCTGGAATAAAGTTGAAATAAATGGATTACACCAAAGGAACATTTAAATAACTAGCCATAAATCAACTCAATATACTACATGTGCTTCTCTTTGGAATAGAAAAAAAAAAGATTTTTATTTGGTTTACAGTCTGGAAAAATGAACAAAACAACTGGATGCAACAGCTATACAATAATATTAGAACATTAACATAAGCAATAAAAATACATCACTAAATGAGCAATGTAAACGCAACACAGCTGTATTACACAACACTACTGGTAATATATAGAAAGAGATGGGATGGTTTGGCCAAAGAAGCTTTTTAAAGCATCACAACACAACTGGGAAAAAATGACAAAAGAACTAATTTTCTCCGGCAAGCTGCTCCACGTTGCTGTTGTATTCTTTTTTTTTTTATTTTATCTTACAGTGCGGAGGTGTCAACAATAGCTTTACTTTCTCCATAAACACTATAAATCTTATCTAAATATGTTAATCTATGTAACCCTAGAAACTATACACCACAACACAAAGCAGACCAAGCAAGTGGCACAAAGTTATTTTGAGTTATCTCATGGTGCCCTTCATTTGAAATCATGCCATTTACGCTCAACTGGGTTTGCAGCAGTTTTCCTGCACAGTGGAAATTGTTTACCTCTGGTGCCCTTTTTAACTGCTGATCACCATGGATGCACTTAAATAGATCTAACAGTCGTGATCATAGTTTAATTTTGATTTTCCATGAGCTGATAACTTTCACGTTTTTAAATCATGAACAAACCTGAATGTAAATTCAACTGAACAGCTAATATGTGTCGCAGTGACGACGTCATTTTACTTAAGTCTGCAACAACAAAAAACAAACAAAGTCATCATAAAATAAGAGAACAGCCAATGGAGGGAAAAATGTGCGGTTTAGTCTTCATTATGTGTCCTGTGGCTGGAGTTGGAGTCTTCACAGCATCAGCGTGTGTCTGTGTGTATAGGTGTGTGATTTGTGTGCATGTGGGCTTGTTCATGTAAACAGAACATATCTGAGAGCATGTTTTGTGTTTGATATTGTATAAACTGAGACCCCCCCTCCTACATCTCGTGGGTTAAGGCTTCATGCTGAGCGGCCACTCCGTTAGCCTGCGGGGTGGTGGGCTGCACCTCCGGCTGCCCAATGGCCTTTGGCTGAACAGGGGGATGATCAGATGGGTGAGAGTTCAGATGAGCGTTGGATTCATTTAACCGACGGACACGGTATGTCTCGTAGTGGATGCTGCCTGTGATATCCTTGATGTTCTGCATGTGTGTTCTGCAAACAAAAGCAAAGTATTTTCCACCAGAACATCTTTGTTTCCATTTATTTTGCAATAAATTCTGCTCTCTTTTTTTTTATTTTAGTAGCTTCAAGGAAAAGATTTATTTGAAAAAGTTGATGCATGATGCATCAATTTCTTAGAAAGAATGAAGTTATTTCATTTTTAGGGATTTCCAAAGTGAAGTCTTATTGATTCAGTTCTGCTTCCAGTTTATTTCAACACTGCATTGTGATAAAGTCTTTTCTGATGCAGCAGCAGGGCCTCCCAAACCATATCTGAGTATTTTATTTAAACCCCAATATGTGCTTAGATAAGATTAAATAAAAATCGAAACCAAGATGAATCCTCACCTGATGAGGAGGTCTCGCAGGTAAGCAAACTCACAATGTGCAATGTTCTCAACTGCAAACAAAGAGGAAAACAGAAGAATTACACAACCCTGGAGAGACTAAAATAATTTAATCTTGCCATACCTCAACACGCCACAAGATGACAGTGTCACTCAACGAGGTTGCTGAGTACTGAGGTTAATCCTCTACCGTGACATCTCCAGCAAATTTCTTAAGCCAGGATAACACACTCCTCCTCTTTTGAGTAATTTACTACATCTCAGTTCTTCTCTGTACGGGAGTAGGTGAGACGTTTTAACAAACTCCCCGCAGCAAGTCGCTGGTGCCTCCAGTATGGGCTAACACATGTTTGAATTATATGATTATGTCAAAGGGGTTGAAAATGAAATAAAGGAGGTTATGTAAAGCTTTGAAATCCAGGGCAGGAAATTAAATTCTCTGGAAAGGAGAAGGAGAATAACTGCTGGGTCTGTAAGTGCTGATTAGTGGAATCAAGGGGAAAGTGCTATACTAACTTGTAATGAGCTGGATTGCTGGTATCTACTCCTGCAGTAGCACCAAGAAGTCCCTGTATAGATTTAAATGGATGCCTCCTTTTTTTTTTGCTTTTTCCCCCTAACACCCTGAAAATAGACAGCTTTTTCTCTTCTTGTGGTATATTGAGACTTAATTTCTGGTTTCTACTTTTCGCTTCCTCTCACCTCCTCCGGACAGGTTTTACTAATATGGACTTAAAGTACTTTCTGCTGCTAGTCAAGACTGCATTTGTCCCATAGTTTGAGCTCTCAGAAAATAGCTCTAAAGGTCTTAAGATATTATTAATAAATTGAAAATAAAGTGTCTGAGATTAAAGGACTTAATCCTTTTCCAAATGATTGCAATGACAAAGATGAAGGTATAAATCATAATGACAAGTGTTTTACATGTTTATTACAAGGGGTCATGACAACCTTACTTTCTCTGTACTCCAGAGCACAAATGTGGGAGTCTAAAGTTGTTGTCTAGATGTTACATTTTATGGAGCAGTGTTTAAACAGGCTAGTAGCTCAACACATAACTTGTAGTGAGATTCTCATTAAAAGAGTGATTAGTACCAATTGTTTTAGACTGAATTACAGTTGAAGGAAATTTAGACATTTAGAAAAAAAAAACTCCAGGAAAATATGTATTAATCAATTTGGTGTGAGGTAGTCTGATCTGGATTTGCTGTATGTGCTAGCATGAACTCTCTGCTATATGCTAATAAGGTCCTTTAAGTTTTTGTCAAGTAGGCCTGCTGCTAATTGCAAAAGAGGCTACGCGGCCTGGGCACTGGGGTGCGGACGGACCCCCGTTGGGTGGCCGTCTGGGGGGGCCTGGTCACCCCGTGTGGCGTGCGGGCCCTCCGCCTCTGGGGGTGGGGGGCGTCCCCGGGCTCTTGGGCCCGGTGGCCCTGGGCTCTGTCCGCGGCCTCTATCTGCTGCCTTCCGGGGCGGGCGTTTGGTCTCTCCATGGTGGGGGGGTTGTGGTCTATAGTCCGGGGCGGCCGCCGATTGCCCGAGTTTGGGGGCTCGGCTGGCTTGCCTCTGACCTTTATGCAGGCGCGGTGGCATCTGCATGACCACTGCATGTCCACTCTTCCTCGAACTTCTTCACTCTGTATATTCGGCGTGCTGCTACAGTCACTGTGTTGTCATTTAGTTGTACCTACGAATGGATACTCTTAACTAGTTTCTCTGTGTGGGTTCTTACTGTTTTGTTATCAAGATGTATTGTTTCTTTTTGCCTCATTATAAAGTACTCTCGGTTGTGTGTGTGTATTTGCGTAGTGTGCTGTTTGTAGTCCAGTTGGGTTACTGGATGGATTGCATTGTTTTCTGTATGGTGGTTCTTTTTTTATTTTTTTGTTTTTTATTTTCTTCCCCTCCCTCCCCCACTCCTCTTCTTTCTCTGTTCATCTTTTCTCTCTCTCTCTCTGTCCCCTACGGTCGGATCCAGCAATAAGGTGCAGATTATAACTAAAAACTGCAGTAAAGATTTTATTTTTCAAGAGGGACTTTATACATATACAGCTCTACTTGACAAAGTAAATTTGCTCGGCACAAAACAGCAGCCAGACAATCATTCCGCTTGCTACAATGCTGGACAAGACAGGTATAAAAATAAATAAATAAATAAATAAAAAAAGTAAGAGCCTCCTTTCTAATACCCTGGAGTAAACTTTCTCAGAGGTGCTGAGTAGTGTGATGCCCCAACTGGAATACACTCCGGCCCCCCTTTTTGGAAATGGGAAATGGCATCCCAGTCTGACTTTCCAAAGGTGTTGTGCCTGACCCTCCATACAACCCTGAACATGCACATATCTTTTACAAGCAAGTGAGTCATCTAACTAGCAGAATTGTTTACTAAGTAATCAATTCCGGTTACTTAGTAACCAGGAAACTACAGGAAGTGTAGCTTCACCCTTCCTGGGCAGGGGGCTGAGTGACACATGTGCATTACAAACAATTTCCAAGTATGTGCAAAAATTTGTATATATATATATATATATATATATATATATATATATATATATATATATATATATATATATATATATAAATAGTGCTTCTTAGAGATGCTTCGATCATGAATGTCAACCAATGGATTGCCAAGTTATTTTCTACCAGTAGAATATAATTAGTTTTCAAGTCTGGTATCTGAGAAAGATCAAATGGCACATTAGGCATATTTTGCCTATTTTGCCATGGTTCTGCACATACCGTTGTAAAAACATTTGTTAAGCTGCTCAGGATAAGTTATTTTCCTTTACTTTTACTTTCCTCATCAGATACTATTTGACTAATTTTTAGTTATATATGGCTGCTATTTTAAGATTCAAAGATTATTTTTACTCTAAATATGGTGCTTTTGCTTTCAGCAGAGATTTAAAAAAAACTTTCTACTGTGTTCCAGGTGTATTTACTCTGGCAGAGTAACTCATATCCTGATTCTGACACTAGTAACCTCACATATCTCAGCTTTGTTGAGACCAAGATTGCACATATAGCAGGGATCCTCAATCCTGGTCTTCTAGGGCTGATGTCCTGCTGGTTTTCATGGTGCCCCTGCTGCAACACACCTGACTCAGAGTTAGACAAGCTCTGCACAACTGCTAATTTACCCACTGATTTGAATCAGGTGTGTTGCAGTATAGGGACGCTATGAAAACCTGCAGGACACCGGCCCTCGAGAACTAGGATTGAGGATCCCTGACATAGAGCCTTTGTAGTTGTAAAGATATAATTTATTCATTTTGATTAGGCTGTCATTTTGGACAGAAGGCAAATAGTCCTCATGTTGAAGAAGCTAACATGTTGATCTTGCAATTTGATTTATAACAAGCAGACAGAAAAAAGCTTTTTTTCTTGATAATAAGAGACAGGAACTTGGAATCACTCTACATGATATTGCAGCTCTGTCTATTATGTTGTGTAGCAGCGGCATAGCCTTGTAATTTTCCCTCAACAACAACAATAGCCGACCCCATCAACAGTTTTATCAAGCACATATAGAATTTAAAATGGTTGGGAAAGTGAGCCTAACCTGCTTTATTTAAACCCAGCGGGAACCTTCAAGCTCCCACAACCCGCCGTTTAAGACAATTTCTAAAACGGTGATTTGACTGTGTATAGAGAGGATTCAAATGACAAAAGCATGGAGGATTTTCAAGGGGAAATGAGAAGTATGTCATTACTATAAAGTGAAAACAAATGAGAAGCAGCCTTTTACAGATGAATCTTGTATTGAGTTTGAAAGCAATTTATAATCTCGAAAACTGTTTGGCATACTTAATGTCAGCAGTGGAAGTAAGATTATTTTCTTTCCTGCTTAGCTGAGCCGCCTCTTCACATACAGGCTGGGAACGTGTAATTGTGGCTGTCGTCTTGTGGTTCGGCGGAAAATGGCCACTTGAAGAACTCCCTCTCACTTTCAGGCCACCTGTCTGTCATCTCAAGGCCTATTGCTCCCGTCTTTATTCCTTTTAATCATCGTCTTTGTTTTGAGTTTGGACAGTTGACATTGGAAGAACCTTCCATTGAAGTTCTGCGAGTTTCATTGACTCCTATTATAATAGTTGGCAGATAAGAGTCATAAAGCAGGAAAGAGCTGAATAGCTTTAGCTGAATATAACAGTGATATGTGTTCATACCTGAACAGAATGATAATGTGTATTATGAGGTTACTTAGCTAACAGTTGATTCTTAGCTTTACTTCAGCTCGAAAATACAGCAAATAACCACATTTTTGACAGATATTGTAAATCTCAACATGAGTGTAATGACAGGTATGGTAATTTCAGTGATGGAAGAGCCCATGTCATCACAACCAGCACATTAATGAGTATTTGCATATGTATCTGAGTGGGTGTATGTCTAACTATGATTGATTGTGTTGATACAGCATGTTGGAACTGCCAGAGACATGAGTCATTCTTACTACTTGGCGAAACAGAAGCTGTTAAAAGAGGAATATAATTAAGTGTAATTGCATTTTGACATAAGCATTTGTTCTTTTCCCTTTTAAAGTCTTTAGTTCTTTGAGAGCTTTGGTTATCTGTGAGATTTATGTCATGTTCTCTGTGAGGATTTTTGCTTTCCGTTTTAGGTGTAAGTATTCTCATTCACTGAAAACCGTCTAAAGAATTCCTTCAAGGTGCATGAGTATTTTTAGTATTTGACAGTCGGCACTCTAAATAATTTTAGGTCTGATAAGAATTTAGGTAGTTCATGGAAGGAGGTCAGGAAAACACTTCAGTATGCCATATTTTGACTTTGATTGATTATAATTATTATTAACTAAAAGCACTCAGAGTGCAGACCTCCGCCAAGCCATTGTTTTTTGTTGCAAAAGATTGTCTAATTGCAAAATTATCCCTATCTACCCAAAGGAAAGAATCCAGGCAGTGATCCGGATCACCCCCACAATCTTACCACTTGTTCCTTATTCCATTTCTGAGATTTCCTGAAAATTTAATCAAAATCCATCCATAACTTTTTGTATCATAATACATTTTAAAGACATTTTTGAATAAATTATTTATGGTGAGAATATCTCTTTTGAAAGCAAAAAACCAAGCATGGTTTCAGCAAGGGGTGGGACAGGTGGTCCATAGTTTTTTATAATTTGCATGAAGGGAGTCATCGAGGAACAAAAAGTTGGGACTCCCTGTGAAATATAATTTGAACATTAAACATAACATTATGCATCATTTTACATTAAATATAAAATTGAACTGTTTTAACGTTTAGGCACTCTACTGTCTAGCATAGTTAATAGTCTACTAAAGCACATATTTCAATTTTCAAAAAACCCTAGGCTCATCTTTGGACTGGGCTAAGCCCAACATGTCTTTAAAGGCTGGAAAGTCAGTCAGTCTATGTATTAGCAGGCTTCAACAGGTGCTGTCTCTTTACATTTTCTTCCTGAAACAATGCAGTTGTCTTTTGACTAATCAGGCTAACACAGATGTTTCTGTTTTCAGTGAAAACATATTATAATTCCTATCTGTCCTGGAAGCTATCAACGTTTCTTCTTCTTTTTTTTGTCTCCAGTTGCCATGGTAGAAAGTGGTCAGCAAATTTCCCCAAACCAGCCAGTTACACAATGGTGCTGCCAGGTGAGGTTAAAAGATGAACTGCATGTTGAATTTGATTTATTTACAGTATTTAAAGGTCAAATGTAATATATTCTGTCACACAAGCTGCAGTCAAATACCTGAGGCCATGATTGGTAGTTGGACAAGTATGTTATACGGCAATAGGACATTTATAAGGTATCTGAATTATAAATTTAGAAAATGCACATACTCTACACATATCACAAAAGGTTATGAGATACTTACCTCCAGTACTGCTTCTTCTGCAAAGAGAGGCAAAGCAACAGATCTGTGATCAAGTCTCTCGCACAGGAGGGTCTTTTTCCCCAAATCTTTTTGGATGGCTCACTTTATTCATCAGATATTTGGCTTCTTACCTCCATCAACACCTGTTTCTTCTGAGTCTTCCTGTAGTTCAGTATGTGAAGTCAGCTTCAGAGCTTGCTGAGCAGTAAAGCTAAGTCTGTGTGCAAAACATCTGATCTATGTCAAGCTGTCCAGCAGTAAGCACATTAGCAGCATTATCTGTAAAAACACCAAAGCCACCAACTGTTAGCTTCCCTTTCACTGACAGGGGGAAACACTGCATTCATGCTGTGTGGCATTCATGCATGGCCTTAGTTTGGAACACACAAGTCTCCAAATATCTTTGATGTGGGAAGCCGTAAATGTTAGAAATGACAATGCTGCTCTGAAAGTCTGAACATCACAGGGAAGAGCTCCTCTGATAATTTTGGCTGAGGTATCTTCAGCATTTATCTTTGTGATTGTAAAGGTTCAGGTGCAACTTTCTCTGTAAAGAACAGTGATGGTGTGAAATAATGATCTGCAGAACAGATCAAAGGCCCATGTCATCAATGCTGGATGTGCACCTTTTTTATTTTTTCAGATGTAGCATGCAGTAGATTAGAAAAAAAGTTTATTATTTTTATTTAATTCCACAAAGTAAAGTAGTACGATGTGCCATATTTAGCAGCTGGAGTTGAGTAGTTTGATTTCTTGGGATGCTGGTGGATGACGTAAGCTTGTGCATTAATGTTCCTGAAGTACTTCACGTTAGTTTTTGATCCCATGCATCTTTACTGAGTTTTGTTCAGCTATCTACTCCCTGTGTTAGTAACCAGCCTTTACACCCTTCAACTCTGTAGAATCCAAAGTGTACCCAATTATTTGCTGCCACTGAAGGTGGAATTTCCCGCTCAGTTTCACCCCACTACATAGTGATAAAACTAACTCTGAGAAACTGTTTAGCAGAGTTGTGCTGCTACCTCCATGTATGGAATCAAGTCCTGAAGCGCAGAAAAGCATGCAGGTGCCAAATGGACAAGGCATACTTCATAAAAATCCTTTTTTCAAGGTTGTAAATTTATTTGGCATATAAGAAATAAGAACTGTGCCATTCTTTTCAGAATGTGTTGCACATGGGAGGAAAAGAGGTATTTGCACAATCTGGTACAAAATAAAAGTAAAAATAAATGTAGAATCTACATTTAAATCAACATATGTACTTGTAGTAAATGATGTATACCAATGATATTCAATTCCATTCTACGAGGTCCGCAATCCAGCAGGTTTTCAATGTGTTCCTGCTTCAAAGCACCTGCATCAAATTAAATGGATGTAACAGCCAATCAAGTTCTGCACAGTGACTCATTAATTTGAGTTGTTGTGTTGTAATTTGTTTGTGTTGGAGCAGGGACACATGGAAAACCTGCTGGATTACAGACCTCGTAAGGCTGAACTGAGAATCCCGTCTGTATACTGTCTGAGCTTAGAAGTTAAGAATCACATAATTTTGTTCAATCAATTCAAGTTTGAGATTAGGATCTACAACACAAATTCCAGAGACGTTGTGATGCTGTGTAAAATGTAAATAAAAACAGAATGCAATTCTGTAATCTCATCAACTCATATTTTTTTCCATAAACAACATAAACAACATAAACAACAAACATAAACACCAAATCAGATGTTGAAACTGAGACCGTTTCATGGAAAATATGAGCTCATTTTGAATCTGATGGTAGCAACACTTCTCTAAAAAGTAGGAACAAGAGCAACGAAAGGCTGGAAAAGTAATTGATGAAAAAGGAAAATCAACTGGAGGGGCATTTGACAACTAATTAAATTGATTGGCAACACATCAATAACAGGAGTGGGTTTAAAAGCAGCATTCAGGGGCAAAGTCTCTCACATGTAAAGATGGAAAGCATTTCACCAATCTGAGACAAACTGTCTAAAATATGTGGAACAATTTTAGACAATTGTTCCTCAACATAAAACAGTTTAAAGATCCAACCATCTACAGTATTTAATATCATCAGCAGGCTCAGAAAACCTAGAGAAATCTATGTGTGTGGAAGAAAACGCAAAAGATTAAAACTGGATGCTGATGATCTTGAGCCTTCAGGCAGCACAGCATTAAAACCATACCTGATTCTCCACTGGAAACCACTGCATGGACTCAGGAAGACTTCTAGAAATCCCATTCATCCTGGAATCCACACGTCTCAGTTTCAACATCTGATATATTGTTTATGTTCTATTGGGTATAAAATATTGGTTGATGAGATTTAAAATCATTGCAGTTTGTTAAACATATATTAGAGCCATTCTCAGCCGTAAAGACAACACATTACTAAAATGCAACTAACTACAGTGGTTTAACGTTTTAGCGCTGCAGTCACTGCAAGTTAGTCTGTTGTTAACAGACATCTTATTGAGGCAAATTTTGTCTCCTCTTGAGTAAAAGCAGCACCATTGTCTCCAGCACCGTTGTCTCCAGCACACGTCCCGTCCATCGTCATGTTTGCCTGCACTCCAGAGAAAAGAAGGCAAATGACCTGGGAATGTTTAAAAAACGACAGCAGGCAAAGAAAAAAAAGAGAGAAATCATATCAAAGTTTTTTTTTAAACAGTTTCATTGGTTTAATTCTTAAATTCTTCATTTCTTCTTTATATAAATAACGGGACCTTAGTGAGTCACTTCCAACTACACAGAGTCAAAGGAGCCAATCTTTGCAGGAATTTTTTTTTCACCTTGAATATAAGTTTTGCCCACAAAACAGAAAAGCTTAGACAAATTTTTTTGTGGTTTTAATCGTGTTTTGTTTGGATGGCAACACTTGGTAGAGGATTTTAACAGATTTTTTTCTAGTTATTTTAGTATGCAACATGCTAAGATGGGTGCCTCTTAGTGTGCATGTAGATTGTCTGTACTGTACACATCAAGATTCAGCCAGATCCCCTGGATCAATCCCAGTGTGACATTTGTGGGGCTGTGTTTAGCTCACCTGGTAGAGCTGGTGTTGTTTACACAGACGTGATCACATTTCCTAAGCTCAGCTGGCCTAAGTTCAAACCTTTCCTTTTACCTGCAAGTCAACCCCTAGTCTATAATGGCCACATGACCCACTAAATCCTTTATAAAAAGTACTATAACTACTTGGATTTCTTGGAATCAGGTGTATTACAGCTGAAATAAACTTCAGTGCAGTGAATAAACTATCAGGGAACCATCAAACCAGCTCACATTAACTTATTATGATTTGCGTGTAGCAGCATCTCTGATTTCTATTGGATGCTTGTGATGCTGCTTGTAAATACAACCTATTTCATGTTGCTAAGCATCACATATGTAATTTCTATTCCCATGATTTTTGGTTCACTGCAGGGTTTTTATGATATAACTCAGAATAGTCAACATTAGATATTCTGAAAAGGTACTTTAACCACATTCACACTGCAGATGAATATAACATCTTTTTTTTCTATGTTGTTAGCCTAATAGCATAATTGCTTAAGTCATATTTTATGGTTTTATTGGCAATGATGCACAGTGAAGCTACAACATTAGGAGAACAAAATTAGGCAGATATCTCCATTTATTAATTATTTTTTTTACTTGTCTTGTCAGTGTCATTACAAGCAGAATGATGGTCTGGCTGCTGTGGTGTGCTGAACAAATTTGCTTTGCCAAGAGGAGCTTTATGGTTATAAGGCGCCTCTTAATAATTAAGTGTTAGTCTTTATTTTTAAATTTGTCTCTTGCTGAATTTACAAATTAATGCTGGACCTGACAAGAGGGTTGGGGGCAAAAAAAAGGTACACAGTAAACAGAAGAGAAAGAGAGCGAAGAAAAGAAAAACACTAGACAAGGATACAAAGTAACAGCATCAATCTAAACAGGACAAAACAGACAACCAGCTGCTTCACCTGTAAGGAAACAGAAAACCACCTGCAACATATTCAAGAAAAACAAAGCTGACAATCATCGGTAGGATCTATAAAAAGACAAATAAGCTGGGGAAAAAAATCATGAATCACAACAACAAAAACATTAGCAACACAAAGACAGAAAATCATGAACATAAGTGTAGTTATTGATTAAACCCACAAGACAACAGAGTGACTTTATCTGCATGCAGGTTAGTAAATGTGGAGACAAAATATGAGGCATGAAATGAAAATACTTTATTTATCCCTTTTAGAGGGAAATTATTGTTATAGCAGAGTTTTTTTTCCCTAATAATAATAATGATGATACAAACAATTAAATTAAAGTCGAAGATAGGGCCTTGTTCCGGAGGGTGATGGCTGCTG
>JAOXYM010000004.1:6145211-6175252 GCA_028567055.1 Leptatherina wallacei | reverse complement strand
TTTTCAAGAGGGACTTTATACATATAAAGCTCTACTTGACAAAGTAAATTTGCTCTGCACAAAACAGCAGCCAGACAGTCATTCTGCTGCTACAATGCTGGACAAGACAGTTGTAAAAAAAAAAAAAAAAAAAAAAATTGCAAGAGGCAAACCCCAGAGAAAAGATCTGAGTCAACGTGGTCATAAATTCATGCTGGGAAGGGAGGCTGTTTTACTGCAATTCCCTAAACATTTAATCCAGATCTAAGGAAATTGAGCTAACTGCTAAAAACAAAATTGGGTGTCAAATCATGGAGCAAGTCGAATATTCTTTGTTGTAAATAATTAAAATGGCGTTGAAATGGGGTTTCGGTGAACAATTTCTATAATAAAATGTGTGTACAGGATGTCTAATAAACTTAGATGCAGACTACTGTGCTGAGGGTGTCTTGTGTAGGAGACATTGTTTGTTAAACGGTGACAGTCTCCTCTCCTGGCCTCCTTTAGTCGTCTTTTCACTTCCTACCCAGACAGACGTCCTCTCTGTTCCTCTCACACATAAAATAAGGTGACGTAAGGACACACAGACTAGCTAAGACCCTCTTTGGCAGTGTGTGCATGCAGGACAAGCCAACAAAAGTAAACTGCATTATTATTTTGTGCGAGTGTGTCTGTGAGGCAGGACGTGTGTGTTTTATGTTTCTGCCTGTCATCCCGAAGGACACAGAAAGTCCCCATAAATTTTCCCCTCCTGTCCCGTATATCTCCTTGGTTACTGATGCAGAGGAACTTATGTAAATTTGAACATGGAAGTTGCTTAAATTGGCCAGCCACTTTAAAAAGTTGCAGGCCACACGTTTACACATAGTGGAACTACGAGATGAAGTTAATTTTTTTTTAATTGTTTGTTTATTTCAAACTGTGGTAATCGACCTGGTAGAATGAATGTGACTGATTTATTTATTGAATGTAGTAGCTTGCAAGGGTGTGAATTCATTTTGAGTGTGAGAAATTAACCGATTTAAAGTTTGACTAAACTAATGTGATGCTCATTAAAATAGAGAATAAAGCTGTAGCCTAATAATATTATTTTCCTTTAAATGGATTTATTAACCGACAATTATAGTAGCAGCTACATGTGAGCATGCCCCATCGGTGTACAGAGCACCTGAGGTTTCATGTGTTTTACCTTCTATTGTGCCCCATTTAGTTTTCCTTCCCAGAATCCGCTTCCCGTTCACCTGGTACTCCTGGTCGCTGCCCACCACAGCAAAGGGGATCATCTCCTGATGGGAGCCAGTACAATTATGCTGTGAATCACTTTTTTGTGACAGTCGTGGGTTTTCGAGATATCCCCAAGAAATCAGAGAGGAGGACTAAATTACATTTAAGCTACTCTGGCTCCTATAGACTGAACTGATCAATGTGAACTTACCCTGATTTTGTCATTGATCATTCTGTCCTCTCCATCCTCGTCAAACTCTTTTTGAGGGTAAACGTCGATCTCGTTGACTCGAAGCTCTTCCCTGATCTGCAAACACATAAAAACACCTGGTTCATCATGTTGAAAATACTGTTTACAAGCACAGACATTTAAAAAAAGAAAAGATCGTATCCAAAAGAGACTGCACAAAACGATATAAGATAGAAATGCTATCTTTTTTTTTTTTTACATTACATACAGATGTAAGCTGTGAAAAGATGTGCATGTATGAATTACTTGGACACAAAGAGTGGCTTTTAGGCAAGCAGACAGAGGTTTGACTAATAAAAAGGACACTAATTCTCTGCATGCCTTCATAATAAACTGAAGATCAGGTGTGGATGCAGGGAAAATAAGCTCAAAAGTTGTTTATAATAAGCTTTTTCAGGGTTTCATTACAGGATGCAAAGGATAAAAAAGATACATCAACTTTTAGTTTGAGGAATTTAAACAGGCATTCACAGCTGGACTCAGTGAGCCGTAATGTTTGATTCTGGGGAAAAAAATGCTTTCATGGCAAGTTGTTACAAGGAAAATTAGAGGGATGAAATAAATAAAAGAACACTTGGCTTGAAAAGTTTGTGGTCAATAATCTTCAGGGTCAAACTGAGCAAGTGCAGCCAACCAAAACAATCCAGCTACAAGCCCTGCAGCTTCTATTCTCCATCAGGCCCTGGACACAGCCCCATTTCATTCTTAGTGGACGGCAGTACGAGCATCAGAGGGAAAGTAAACAGTTGCCAAAACAAAAAAAGAAAGAAAAATAAACTCCTGCTCCCACTGTACTCGTATCGAGGAAATGGGGTGGTACAGAGAATGACAGGAGGACAGGGGATTGGCTGCCTCCAGAAGATTTAGATTTATCTAACAGAAACTCTAAAAATGGGGGATAGGAGGATGGATTAAGCACAGGCCGTTTAAGACTCAAGCCAAGTGAATCGAGAATCAGATGTAGTAGGGAGAACCAAGACAAGAAGGTGAAAACAGTGAGGTTACACTATTAGACTGAAGAGTCTTGTTGCATGTTTGACATGGCTGTAATATACCAATATTATCCAAATATAGGAACAAAAATTGTCAAGACGTATCATGAAATGATGACTTTTATCATGTTTAATCTGTATTTTATTGACTCTTGGCAGCAATATTATCATTTTGCATAGGTAGCATGCAAATATGCTCACAGACTGATATGTAGCAAACAACACATCAAGCATGTTGAGCCTGGAGACACTTTGATCAGTGTTCATCAAATATGATCAGATACAAAAAAGATTTACTAAAAAACGCTTATTATCATTAAAATGTACCAAAGTATAGAAAAGTAGAAGTGATTGTGCTTTACCAAAGTTCGCTGCCAGTGTTTTTGGATTGGGATTACTTCTGCATTAAAGAGTATGTCCCATTTTAGTGTTTTCTAAGTACTTTAAAGCAATGGTTACCAAACTTTTTGAGCCCCGACCCCGAAGATAACATATGTTGGTGTTCATTGGTGTGTCAGAATCTTCATATATACGGAGGATAAAGTGGCTTATGCCAAAAATCATGCAAAATGATCGTATTTGGAGCTGACTGTTTTCCTGGACAAGAGGGAATGAAAAAATGTGATCTGAAGAGTAAAAAGTAATCAAACTAGTTAAACCAAAATCGAATTACAATGAGGGTGCACTGCCTGCTAAATTGGCAACATTGGAGGGGTTTTCATATTAAACAAGAGTAGCCCAACTTAAAGAAAAAAACATAAAACAAAACTCATCTAAAAAAACTATTCATGCACTTAAACTCTTTTACCGTCTGTTTAAAATAGTCCCTCTCCTCCAGGGTGAGTGTGTCGGCCTTGGCAATGACTGGAACTATGTTGACCACTTTGCTGAGACGTCGCATAAACTCCACGTCCAGAGGCCTCAGACTACAGGATTAAAGAGAAAACTGAAGTTTATTTCATACATAAATCACTGTTGCATCTGCTGTTCTGCTCACAGATCTTCCAAAATGTAAATCCATCTTATTTCTAAGATATATATATATATATATATTGTGTATGTGTGTATATATATATATATATATAGATATATATATATATCTATATATATCTATATATAGATATACACACATACACAATATTTTCTATTTTTCCCCTTTATCAAATATAAAGTGAGAAAATCCAGCTGTAAAAGATTGATGCAATGAAACAGAATGACCACTAGAGGGCAATCCTGGGCTTTTTCCATTAAATTCAGCTCTTCCTGGCTCATTGAACCCATTTTTCAGTTCCACTCATGATGTGATTTCAGTAGAACGTAGATAAGTTTTTTTTATTAGCTTTGTTATTTTGAGGGTTAAACCATGAAGTGGTTATTGCTCAGCAGCGTTTTTGGTCGGCATATTCCAATTTCTCCATAATATTCCGCTTTGGCTCAACTCACAGAATTGGTTAAAAGCATATTCTTCTCATTGGCACCAATATGTCAAAGTATTGTATTAAATTAAATTTCTCTCTTTGCTCATCATTAGTTTATGATAATGCTGAACTAGCAGTCCTTACACTGTAAACAGTTTCTATTTTTTTTTTTAATTTAGTCTCAGCATTGCGTCCAGTTGTTCCTACACTTCATGCTCAGCCCTCCGAATAGCTTTAGCCAGCCTAAATCAAACTTCTAGGGGCAGCTGAAAGAAAGCCCTGGCTTGTTTTCCCGCACAGAATGACAAGCATGACATCATTGAAACAAGAGGAAAATCTGATGAGCATGCAAGACAAAGTATGGAGAGAGGAAGGGAGAAAGAAACGCACAAATGTAAACAGAGCTGAGTGTCAAAGAGCAAGGGGTGCATCAAATGCTCCGGGGACAAATGTCATGTGAAAGATAAGTGCACTGAGGAATGAAAGCAAGACATCAAAAGATAAGCTTTTAAGGCCAAAGGTTGGTGCATAATGATCTTTCTAGGTCACTGATTATTGGATGTAATCATGGAATAACATGAACTGAAAATGAGCAGAGGCAAGAGTGTACAAAGAGGCATGTGTGATGGATCACATGCATGAGTGATGACTAGACTTTACACATGTCAATTTTCAAACACATGCTGCAAAGACAAGAAATATAAAATACAGATGCATGCATGCACAGATGTACACTTGCATTTCCAAGATTGCTTGTTTTTAAGCAAGCTTGGTGATGAAAGAAAATGCGGAGAAAACATTCTCAGAGCAAACTACACTTCCTGCTCTCCTTTCTGTTAGGCCTCAGAAGCCAGTTCTGAGTTGATGATGATCAGACTAAAGCCTGGTACTTCTCCCAGGAAGACAAATTAAATGAGGTAAAAACAAGAAGGTCTGCAGAGACAACAGTGTGGCTATCTCTGATGCTGATAAGACAGTTTTTCCACAGATGCAACTTAACTGCAAATTAAAAAGCAAAAAGTCAATAAATAAACTGCATCTGTACTTTGATTCAAGCTACTTTTCCTGCAAGATAACTGATGTGTCCGACTGAGAATAATTGTTAAACATGCATTCATCTCTACGGTACATCGAGTTGAAACAGCAACCTGACAGATGGCTGCGTTGTCCCCCTGCCTCCAGCTCTCATGTTGGCTGTGAGAAAGACTTACGTCTCTGATCCTAAAATACATGCGTAAGCAGTGCATATCCACAGCAAGAAGAGCAGTTCAAGGGTCAAACTGGCTGACATCGGCAGCTGCAAGCAGAATGACTCACAAATCCTCTCTCATTGGGTACCCACATAAGGGTTACTACACAAGTGTCAGCATGCCGGCTGCCCACTTGAATCCACTACTTGCAACGTGCTTTACACACAAACATACATGTTCTGTGAAGCAGTACAGCAGCTGTGGCATCACGAGCAGATGATGAGGGGGTCTGTCAAACAGCGGGACAACAGACACATGAGATGTCATCCCCCACTCACACAAAGAACTTGGAAGTGGACAGCTGTTGAGTTACTGGAGTGCAGAGATGTGAAGCAGTGGTGGACGAGGCTGTCGCTGAAAATGTGCTGAGGATGTTAGTGAGCGGGTGCAGTTGGTGCACACAAATATTTTGAGTTGTGCACATTGTGTTTCATGTGCACAAATGATTCTGGTCTCCTGCTAGCATACATGCTGCCATGTTGGCTTTTTATCTGAATAGGATCTGTAATCAACTTTGTTTCTCATCTCTTTTTATGATCAATAGAATCTGATCAATGAGGAAGAGGTAGAAATGAGTTCAGCATGGGGAGGCAGGCTTACTAAAGAGCTGTGGACAGGCAGTGGGTCAGAGGCGATTCCCAGGAAGCCTGGGGGAGGAAAAAGGCCGTGTCTCACTTCAATATGGGAACTCACCAGTGGCCAGTGGGAGGAATGAAGTATATGCAGCAGTGAACCCTGGAGTCTGGGATCCTTTTCTTCCTGTTGATGTTGATTTCCTCCTGTAAGTAGGCCTCATACTGGTCATTGATGAACCTCATGATGGGTTGCCAGCTGAGAGAGGAGAGTTCAGGAACATGATGCCAACATTTTAGCAGCTGGTCATTAATATTGATTTTTTTTATTTCTTTTTAAAATAAAGAAAACTTTTATTCAAAAACTCACCTGTTTTCATTATTGATTTGATCCCCAAAACCAGGCGTGTCAATCACAGTCAGCTTCATCCTCACTCCTTTCTCCTCAATATCTAGACAAGTCAATGAAAACAAAAAAAGAAAAGCTGGTTGTCTTATTTAAGGTTATTTATACATGTTATGATAGAGCAGCAGGAAAACACACATGCTGCTTAATTAATAAGACCATATGTAAAGCATATAGGCCACTGAGCATGAATATAGGCCAACCGTGACTGATGGACTTGATCTCGACTGTCTTGGGGATCCTCTCCTCTGGGTCGGGCTGCACTGACTTGCGGCTCACCTTGGATTTAAACAGTGTGTTCATCAGAGTGGACTTCCCCAAGCCGCTTTGCCCTGATCAGAGACACATACACACATGCACGAGCAAGAATTAAAAGAAGCAAAGCTACCAACTTTTGAGGACAACAACTTAAATTCAACCTTTCTTACAAAGGTTGAGGAAGACCGAGACATATGTACACGTCATTAGACTCAGAATACGAGTTGTTATGAGTGTGTGTGCATATTTGAGGCTGCATGCATATCAGTTGCCATAACAACAGCACACGAGTTTTCATTTTGTTTTATATTTTCTGTAAATCAAAATTAAAACTTTTTGTTGTTTCACATCATGAAGCATCCAGTTTTACCCTGTGCTGTCTCATAAGCACAGATTACTTCCGATTCTCTAAATCGTTTGACGATATTGTACACTGCATATGGTGGGGTCTTCATTTTCCGTTGACCATTTTTCTGGAAGTGTTCCACCATTTTTTAGACACAGTTTGTAGCAGATTATTTAGCCTCTCTCCATCTTTACATGTCAGAGGCTCTGCCTCTCTGAAATGCTCCTTTTCTTTTCCATCATGTACAGTATTTGACCTGTTGCCTGTTAACCTATTCGGTTGTCAGATGCCCCTCCAGTTGTTTTAGATTTGTATAACTTACTTTTCTAGCCTTTCCAAATTGATGCTGCCGTCAAACTCAAAATGAGCTATTGTTTTCTATGAAATGGTAAAATGTTTCGGTTTCAACATCTGATATGTTGTTTGTGTTCTATTGGGATTAAAATATGTATTTATGAGGTTAGCAAATCATCACATTCTGTGTTTATTTACATTTGACAGTGACCCAACTTTTTTGGAATTGGGGTTGTACAAGAGATACAGCTGCTCTAAACAAATACAATAGTCTTAATCTGTGCAAACATGTTTTGTTCATTGTTGCATTTCCTGACCAATCTTCTGAGAGATGCACCAAAGTCTAATAAAACCTTGTGCATTTAAAAGACAAAAGAAAGGTATTAAAAAAAGTTTCAAGAGAAAATGTGTTTTGATTTTAAGGTATAACTTTATGCACTGCTAGTGTCTTCTGTACGTTCAGTAAATGTTTTTAAACTTGAATGAACTTTTACACCAATTCTGCACCCTGTTTTTCACTTTCCGTTTGCAGGCCCTGCCAAAGTCCTCTTTGTGGCATGGAGAGTTGCCAAGCAGCCAGGTCCTCTGTGACACTCAGGGACATGCTTGCTCTTTCACACAACTTTCAAGCTGCTCGCCATATTCACCCGCGAGCTCCTGCTCACATTTTCTTTACCTCTGCGCTGACCGACATTCTCACACTCAGACACCTGAGGTGAGGTCAGCTGGCTGCAGGGAGACATCAGTAAAATGCTTTGTCTGAATGTCACGAGTCCACAGGGGACATGACCAAGACCACAGCTGTTCTAACCTTTCAAGGTCCTGGCTCTAATTCTGTTTTTGCTTAAAAAAACTTTTGTGGAACTTTACAGGAAATATATCACTCATTTTTTTCTTTCACATTGTTAAAGAAGAATTATTCAACTCTTCACCACATAACTACCGGAAACTATGAATGAGTGATGAACGCGGTACTAAGCATCTACATGTCATGTCTTGAAAGGTATTGAGAAATTTTGTCACAGAATATGATGGACCAAAATGAAAAGGCAAGTCAGTACCAGCCTTACAGTAAGAAGCTAGACACCCAGTAACACTCACTTCATTCAGGTTTCACCTCACATTATTCCTCTGTTATCAGCAACTGCTTGCAGAGTGTAACTTGCTTTCAATGGTGTTACACAATATTTCATTTCATGACACAACTTTCATTTATCCTGGAGGTGTCAGAGAGCTGCAAGAAGGTACATGTTAGCTTTAAGGAGAAATGTGCAGTTTATCTGTAACGACCAAGAAATCTGTGAACAATTATAGACCATGCTGTCAAACCCAGGCATTTTTTGTTTATTATGATGAATACATTTTCACATTGAGTCACTATGACTATGAGTCAAACATGCTGCAATTTTCTCAATTAAAAATCAGATTTACTCTTTACAGTCATTCTTTTGCCTTTATAAGTCAGTATGTCCCTTTTAATTAACACAAACTGTGCTGCTGCAAGTCCTTGTTTTCCATGCCCTCCAGCACTTCATGGCATTCTACAGTAAATCCTAATGTGAATAAAGACTAAATATTTGAGCAAAAATGCTACTTGGGTGTGGCTTAAGTATTTAATTACAAGGTTTTACATATCAGGACATAATACGAAAATCTTCTAGTCCTCACCAAGTCTTAAAATGATGTAAATACAACCTAAAATCACACAATGTTATTATCTAATTAACATAAAACAAAACCAAAGTGAGTGAAAAACTCAGTGCACTCTTACTGCTTTCACAAGAATAACAGGGTAAGTATGAGCTGGGTGCTACTAATCAATTTAATCTGATCACTTGATTGTAAGCAAGTGTGATCACTTCTGTAAAATGAGATGCAGTTTGTTGATCTGCAGCATTCGGGTGTGTGTTAGCACAATGCCAAGGAGGAAAGACATCACAAATTATCTAAAAGAAGTCAGTTTGTTGTGATGGACTGGCGATCTGTCCAGCATGTAACCTGCCTCTCATCTAGAGATTGTTGCGATATAATGGACGGACGGACGGACGGACGGACGGACGGACGGACGGACGGACGGATATTGTTGCTGCCCACCAATCTGGGAAGGAAGGTGTTTTCTCAAAAAAAAAATATTTTCCAATGAGAAATATTTTAGAAAAATGGGAACATGTGGATGTCCCAGCAAGTTCACTCCAAAGTCAGACTGTCCAAGTCAGACAATCTGCAAAAGACCCAAGAGTTACATCTCACACTCTATAGGCCTCAGTCTGCGTATCAAGGCAGCACTATGTAAGCTTCCAACCTTAAAGCTCTGTGTTTCTGACTGGTTTATAATGGCACAGTGACATTCATTATGCACATCCCTAGAGCTGTCATTGTCCTGCTGAGAAACCACACTTTCATTACTTTTTTTCCCAGCCCGAGGCATCGCGTTACAGCTGCGTTTACATGCCAACAACTTATCTACATACTGATTTGGTCTTTATTACTTTCATCGGGCTTCATGGCACATCTTTATAATATTTTTTTTGTTTTCATAAATCTTTTTCTTTGTCTCACCCTTCTCAGTCTGCACACAGCCCTTAAATCATGACCATTTAGGGTCAAATTTTTGGGCATTGACTTATGCAAAGTAGGGCTATCTGATCCATCCTTTCAATTTACAAGAGATTGGCATTCACCAATCTAAGAGGAAAGATCTGAACAATTTCACAGTCTACGAACACGTCCCTCTATCTAATGCAGAATTTTTGAAAAAAAAACTTCTTCAGCACAACTAAAGAACAAATCTAAAACTGCGGAGATGTTTGGTCATAATGCACAGCAACATCTTTGGAGAATACAAAATACAGCATATCAGCACAAATACCTTGTTACTGCTATGAAACATGACAGTGGAGGGGTGATAATTTGTGCATGTTTTGCAGAAACTAGATTCATTGAGTTGGCCATGAACTCCTCTAGATACCAAAGTATGGTAGAATAAAATGAATAGAATATTTACTTCATTTTTCGACCTGATAAGAACCCGTTTATTTCCATTATTAAAATTATATCCTGATTCATAAAACCTTCCCATCAAAGGGTGTCATTTTCTCATGACTGCATGTTTATCTTTGTGGTTTACATTTCTATAAGCGTGCATGTGCACAAGTGTAATGCAAAAATACCATCAACTATGTCTGATGACTTACACCCTCTAGGAGGTTTCTAGATTGGATAAAATATCTGGGCCAAGACGGCACATGAATCTACATAAATTTTAAAAACACTAATTAAAGAACTAAAATCATTGTCAGATAATAGCTGAGTGTTCTGAGCCAACGTGTTTTCCCTTTTTTCATCCCACATCGTTGACTGTTGGCATGCATGCAACCAAAGTCTGCTCAAACATTTTTAGTCAAGCGTACTTCAACAACAAATATTCTGGTTGCAAATTTTATCTCTTGCCTGCAGATTCTGCATTCATATGCAGAGATCCAGATACCTACACTATCTATTGATATCAACATTAGAGCAGTCATGGGTAAGTGTACACAAACAGTTGGAGTGGCCTAATTGGTGGTACAGTATGTCGCTGCTCTCAAAGGAAGCATGAAGGCTCCCATGGAGGTTTGTGCTTTGGCTTGTCAGAGTAATCGCCATCATTATGCCACTCTCTCAGCCTTGACAGCCTCCTTTTACCCACTTAAGTGTGTTTGTTTGCCATTTCATGAACACGCTCACACATTAAGAAAAAAAAAAGTCTTGTAGAGGAAGGCACCACACTGGCTGACTTGTACCAGAACAGGGGAGGAAGAACAACACTTAAAAAACCTTCAAAGAACGGCTGATAACAAATTTTCTAAGTTAAGTTTTATGTCTGGCAGTAAAGATCAAGACTGAGTGTGTGCATGTGTGTAAGTGCAGTGTTGACTTTCATTTTGTCTGTCACCTGAAGCCCAATTAGTAGATTCTGCATGAATTTTACTGATATTTTGAGTCAGTTTTTAGATAATTTTCATCAACTTATTTGGGGTGAAGCATATGGTGGACCAGGAGAGTCATCAAAAAAGCAATACAGCATTTTCATGATGATTAATTAATTGTGAAATAAGAATATAGATTACTAAATATAATTTCCAATTCAACAATCAAATTTACAAAGCATTTTGTAATTGCACATTTGAAATGGAATTATTAAAGAGGAATTACATTTTGTATTCATTATTAAGTCCTGTGATTTGAGAATGCATTTTCAAATCCTTTTTCTAAAAGCAGAATTAAATGACACAATTCATAAACTTGGTTAAATGGTTGTATGACTTGGAAATACCTTTCCATATCATACATTTAAAAAGTTATTTTCTTTTCCATCTCGCATTTTCAAATCCTTTTTCCAAATGCATTACCTAAATGGTTTACCATCTTCAGTTAGCTTTTCTGGGACTTTTCTGGGCCCTGAACACACTGAAAACCAAGTTCAACCAATCAGAGCCGCTCCGCGTGATACTCCAGCCCTCTCATTGGTTAGATAGCAACACTTAGGTCTCAACAGCTAGCTAATCGCGTTGACAGTAGATCCTGATAATACAAAAGCACTTTAATGAAACAGCTGCAGAGTGGGTGAAACTTTGAAGCATCCACACAGCATTCAGAAGATGAGTTTCTGTTCAAGTTTTATGAGTTTTCTGTCTTTTTACTTCACAAAATTGGCAAAGTAACAAGACAAAGAAGCAAGTTTGATTGTCTGACCAATGAGAGAGCTGGAGTACCACGTGGGGTACAACGTAGAGCAGCTGTGATTGGTTAAAGTTTGTTTTCACTGCTCAAGGCCCTGAAGGGTCACGAAACGGTAAACCATTTAGGAAACGCATTTGCAAAAAAGGATTTGAAAATGCAAGGGGGAAAAGAAAATGGAAAAGGGAATAACTTCTTTAAATGTATGATATGGAAAGGTTTTTCTCACTAAATTTATGAATTGTGTCATTTAATTCTGCTTTTAGAAAAAGGATTTAAAAATGCATTTTCAAATCATAGGATTTAATAATGAATTAATGAATACAAAATGTAATTCCTCTTTAATAATTCCATTTCAAATGTGCAATTACAAAATGCTTTGTAAATTTGATTGTTGAATTTGAAATTATATTTAGTAATCTACACTTTTATTTCACAATTAATCATCATGAAAATGCTGTATTGCTTTTTCGATGACTCTCCTGGTCCTCCATAGAAGCACAACTGTGTCACTTAAAAGTTAAGGAGTGTTTAATCCAAATATAACACAAGGTCATAATCAACTTGAGCGTCAACTTTAATCTCAGCTGGGTTGGGAGCAAAACCATCAGCATCAGCCACAGATGAGGCACAATCTAACCCCATTTCTCCCTTTAATGATCTTTTTCTAAGCGGTAATTTAGGATCATCCCTAATTGTGCATGTAATTTACAAGGTATAAAGTCTGGGACAAGTTTTTATTAGAGGATTGCATGTGCAAAAACTCACCCACAACCATAATGTTAAGCTCAAAGCCTTGCTTCATAGCCTTCCTCCTCATCTGTTCCAGGATGGCGTCGATGCCCACGTAGCTAAAGTCGCCTCCATGGCTCTTCTCCCCTTTGCCTTGAGGGTTGGGGTGATGGGGCTTAGTGGACTCAGACATGGTGCTATGGCTCAGACTTACCTCTGACCCTGAGGGAAGAAAAAAAACAGATACTCTTTAATATTCTAAGCATAACTGCAACCGCAGGTGACTATGCAGCACACAAGTGTAAAACTGACATCAACTGAAGTGAACAGCAGGCTGAGTGTGATGATGATTGAGGATATTGATATGAGCAGCTCATTTCCTGTATGAAAACAGGATACAAGACTTCAAATCACATTTATGTGCACCTGACTTTTATACAAGTTAGTGTGACAATAATCTAAACTGTCAAAATCACAGAAGGAACGGGACTAAATCTGAACCATAAAGCTGCATTAACTTTGTGAGCGCTCCAGTGCTCAAGACATCTTTTCTAAAAAATTACCAAATTTGGCTTTAAGCAAATCAAGACAAAAACAGACAGACTCTGTTGGGAGCAGTTAGCTAGAAATGAAAGCTTACCTCACTTTGAGGAGGATCAGTTGTTGGACAACAAAGACAACAAGCAAAGTAAAACACAGTGCAGCTCTGTCAAATGCGCTCGCGTGTGCTTGCATAGGCTGATTTACACCTCTCAGAGAAGGAGGAGACAACGTTTCCTGTGTTGTCACTAAAACGTATAGTCGGATATGTGTGAGGTTTTGCAGATACAGACATGACAAACCATACAGACAAATACCTGAAGATAAGTTGAGACAGCCCTCCTGATTTTATCCTTGAAGAGAGCAGCAGGGATACAACCAGGGATAGTCTGTTGCAGTTCAGGGTCTATTTTAGTGTACTGGTTTCTTTAAATAATTCATGAAGAAGAGTTAAAAGAAAAAAAAATACAAATACAAGCTTTTCCTGAAAAACACAACAGGAGCCTTAAGCTTTAACTGACCGCTTTCTGGGGAAAAGTCAACAACTACTTTGTGCTGCCTTTCTAGTATTCTGGGTCCTTTTTCTGCTCAGTCTCACTCACAACTGATGGTATGTCTCAGAAGATAAAGCCGAACCAACTCTTCATTAGAATGCATTAATTTGCTAATGTCATTTCATCCGCAGCTTTTCTACCACACACAATGCACGAATATGCACTGACATTATTATCCCACACACATCCCACACACTTCCCTCAAATCCAAATCTGAACACCTCTGAACTCTAAACAACTTTTTTCTCATCTGAGACAAAAAGAGCTACAGTTTTGAAGACACTTTCAGTAGTCCTTCAATTGTATCCATCAGTCCTTCTAAATTTCAGTTCTCTGACAATCTAATGGTTAAATGATGAGCTGTGTTCAGGTACCACATGTGGCTCACCTAAAACAAATCGACCCCTTGCCATCAATCAGTAAGTGATCACCGTACAAGGTTTTGGGTTTGCACAATATTTCCCCAAAGTTGAGATGCAATTTCACTTATAGGACTTTCATTTTATTAGAAAAACAGCAGACATGACATTTCAGGAGAGGCGTGCAGTTCATGCTGTAATGTAAACCTTCTGTTAGCACTGTATTACGATGAACACGTGCTGATTTAGTGCAGCATTGCTGTCCTCAAGAAACCTAATACAGAACAGGATGATATACAATAAACCTAAGGTATTTAGATCAATTTATCCTCAGCTTGTGTTTGCAAATGTTTCCACAGCATCATGGGGTATTATTTGGCTAACCCTGCAGATGAACTGTGTAACCCTGAACCTGAAAAGCACTGGAGACCTCTTGAATGATTGCAGATAAGCTGTCATGACATACTACAGGCCTGCAGCCAAGATGTTCCCTGGGTAACATTATCATCCTAAACCCAAGACAACATGCTTATAAAGCTTGACTCTAAGTATAGGCGACAGTCACAGTTTAGCAGAGGCAAATACACAGGCGTGGTGACACTTACCCTGCCACCTCTAATATTCACTTCTCCTTCTCATGGTCAAAACTGGGTTCTTTTCTTTTTCTGAAACACAGTTCCCAACCTATAGCATTTTCTTACCTTTTCCTTCTTCTTAACAAAGATTTATAGGTCTTATAAGATCTGTTTCATTAATAATCTTTGTTACAGCATACTAGATTTCTCAGAAAACGTGAAAATATATAAACTGAAAAGAATGAGTCAGATCATTCTGAGATCACTGTCTCAGTAGTTGAACCCAAAATTTGAATTGATGACTCAGATTCAACAGTTTGTGGAAAGTGGAGGAGAGTGTCCTGAGTACAGGATCAAACTGGTGTCTCAATAGACATTTGCTGCCCCTTAAAGGAGAAAAATTCTCTATTACCTCTGATCTTCTCTCCAAAACTCCTCAAAAGAAAAACAGCTTTATTGAAAGCAAACAAGTGCAAAATAATTCCTTTTGTTTGCCTCATTACACATAAAAGCACCACTTAGGCATGAGCCAATTTCCAAGCTTTGTTTAATGAATGAATGGAGATTTGTTCTGGCTTTTTCTTTGCATGATTGGATGGATCGGATCAAAGCAATTACTCTAGTCACTATTCGTTTATTTTCAAATGAAGGCAGCTTTGTGAAGTGTTTCAAGTTCTGTAAGTGGCATTGCATGCATGTCCACATAATTTGAAAGATACCAACTTGCTGTTTGTAAATGTATATTTCATTGCGGGTTTATAGAAATACGTGTTTTAAAAAGTTCTTGTATCTCCCTCATACAACACTATGAAATGAGTTTTCTGCTGTTGGTTGTTTCTGGTAGATGCTTGACTTCCTGTCTGTTGTAGATGGTTTCGGAGCAAACCACAACATCCGCACTACAAGGGTATAGCTTAAAGACATACACCACTTAATCAATTCTTTAGGAAATTGTTCTTCTTATAAAACACTACTTGAAACAATCTATTCATGTATTTCGTTAATTGTAAAAAATAACCCTGATTATGTTAATGTCACTTTTCTTTTTCCTCTTGGGGAAGATAAGGTGAAAACTGCAACAATGCTGCATATTGGGAATTTTTTATGTCTTCTCTTAAACTTTATCTATAATCAACTCAATATTTAAGTTGTTTTAGATTGGAACAATCTTTTTAAAAACCTATAAGCAAAAATGTACAACTAACATTTTTGAAGTTCTCCTTCTTTACGTATAGGGGGATATAATACGCTAATCTAGGCTATGATCTAGGCTATGATTAGCTGAAACAAGCTGAGATAAGATAACCAAGGCAAATTAAGCTAAGAGTTGGTTAACTAAGCTAAAGCCAAAATAATATAAGCTTAGCTCAGCTCAGCTAAAAATAAACTAAAATAAGCTTAGGAAAGTTAAAACTAAGGTAAAATAAGCTAAGATCATCTAAGAAGCTTTGGATTACTTAATACTAATGTATTAACTGTAGATCCTGTGAAATAAATACGTTTTATGCAAAACAAAAGCAATACTGTCCAATATTTAACTTCCACAGTCTTGCCTTAAACTTTCACATTTCAGTGCAACATAAAGATTTAGTTGATAGATATGAACAACTATCCTGAGCATCAAACCAACTTCCCTGGACTGATTTGTAATCTAACCCTTCTGGAAAACCAACAGTGTTCTCCTCCGATCAGATAGTTGTCCGTTCTCTGCAACAAAGAATCCATTTCCTATTCCACATTCACACACAACTCAACACTCCCCTCTCAAGCCCTTCATTAAAATCCCATCAGGCACATCATATCTGACCCTGCATTTAATAATAATAGGGTGAAACTTGACCATGCCGTCGCAAGAAACAAAGCTGTGATTGTTTTCTTGAGAAGCCCACAGAAACCAAAGAAACTCAGTTTCCATTGATCCATGAAAGCCATGTAACCGCTGCTCAGTCCTGCTTTAAATCATATGAAGTCTTTTTTGTGTTATTCTTTGACTTCAGTTAGACCCCGATGTATTCACTGACCCTAATATTAGAAACCACATTGCAGAGAAAGGAAAAAGACATGAGAGGTCAGTAATGTGACATAAAGACATATCTAGAGGGTATATACCAGTAATGTGTCTTCAGTTCTGTATTCAGATTATGACACAAACTTTGCCACCATACATTACTGGTTTACTGTGCATGCAACAAGACTGACGCTTAGCTCTAAGATGAACTGGAAAATCCTGCTTCTGTCATGCAGATGTAACTGTACAAAGAAATAAGACCTCAACACTAAAGTATTTGCTTGCATTTCCTGTAGTAGCGCTCACAGAATCAAACTTTGTTGCACGCAGGATGCCAAAATCAGTTATCAAATTGAGAAGTTCTAAGAAATTAATGCAAAATAATGTGATTTTGGAGGAAATCTACAAAACGTCCAGGCCTGTGAGGACAACACAGACCTAGCTTGGATGTTTTCAGTCACATGGCTCATCTTTTGGGCTGTGGAAACCTAACATTACTAAGTTTGCTAAACTTTCCCATGATGTACTGAACTAGGCTTGTCACGATAACAAATTTCACTGTGCAATTTATTGTCTCAGAAATGATTGCGATATATGATAATATTGCGCTAAGCAATAATGTTGTCATTTTGAGGCCTTTTTTAACAAAAATAATGATAATGCCATAATGATGCAAGTAAACTCTTTCAAAGATCAATAAACTTTAATTTCTAAAAAAAACATTTTCATTGGAACTGGAATGAATTTTAAATAACTAAACAAAAACAATAAATAGTAGCCACTCTCAGTCTCATTTACGATGAATTAAAACCAAAAACAACCAAAAACATTAAACATGATAGACAATGAAGTCTCTGTTTAAAAGAATTGCCCCTCAAAAAATATTAAACATGGGGCTCAGACAGGGAAAACCGGCATAACTACCAGTTAGTACCTTTATAAACAAAAAAGTAGCAACAAAATTATACTATGCTACATTCTGTGATATCATAGGGGACCATGGGGCTGTTAAATACGACATGAGAGATCATTTTGAGAGAAACGAGAGGGTTTAGAGAGAGATAGAGAAAATTTGGGTTATTGCGGCCGGCAAACTTATTGCACTTATTTTTGCTTGCCTTGCAATTAATTGACTTATTGCAACAGGCCTATACTGTACCAATACCTTGATTGCTAATATACTAAAGTCACTTTTTACTTAAATAAAATCTTTTGGATGATTGTACTTTCCTGTTTGTAGAGAGCCTCTCCTTTTATTCATGTTTTTTCTTCTTCCTTGTGTTAAACAGCTGTGCACTCACTCTTTAGAGGGTTGAGTTTGGGAAAACAAGATACACCCGTTCTTTCACTCGTATTTCAACTCTTAAACACTGTCTCCAATCTGAGTGTTTTGCTATTTTTTTTTTTTTTAAAAAAGAGGGGTTCATGAGTAGAACAAAGTTTTCCTTTTCCTTTCCTTTATCTTAACCCTTTTCAATTACTTTGCCCTGTGCTCTTTTTCCACTCTTTTCTCTTCCTCTCCTCTTTAAACTGGAGATGACATTAATTCAGGCCCATTGGTGAGATCATTAGGTTTTATGTGTTTGCCGTCTGGATTTGGATGGATCGTCCAGCAAAGGGAAGGCAGCACAAGGACTGACTGGCATTCATAAGTGTGTCACATGAATACAGCAAGGAATAGGTTTAATTTAGTATCCTTTTTTGGTTTATAGAGTAGCTTTATGAGCACTGTCAGAAAAGGAATAAAAGAGAAACTAATCTTGCCACACAAGAGCCTTAAAACAGAAAGCCATTCATGCAATCACTAAATGCTGTAGTGCTACGTTTAACTACACCAGTGACATTAATACTGCATATTTAGGTCAACACTGCACAATACAGTTAATATTTGCAAAAATGTCAACACCAAAGCACATCTTCTTCTGAATTTTTTTTAGCTTGGTGCCTTTACTGTCAGGAGAGCATTATGCATACTTTTAAGAGAACTTGTATGTCTAATTGGATGGAGATAATGTAATAAGTTTACAATACGTAGCGACAGGGAAAAAAATATTCCCTCTCACTTAATCCTCGATCCACACTTTAAAGCCAAAAGAAAGCCATGATTAATAATCACACTGTTTGTCATTTCTACTCTTTACAGAATGGTCAGGCTGTGTGGGGTCAAAGATGGCTGCAGTGGAGAAAAACAAAAATTAGTACTGAAGTATGCTACAGGCTTAGCTCCATCTTTCAGTGTTACTCATGACGGCCCCCTTGAGAATGCAACCCCTTGGCCTAATGCAGAGCAAAGCAGATGGTGCTGCTCGGCGATGAAATGCAGTTTTCCAGTCAGAAACTTCTGGTAGAGTAGATAACAACCTGTCTCAAAACACCTTAGAAAGACTGAAAGAATGATTAGAGACAAAGGGAAAGAGATCCACATGGAGGATGGCTGAAGTAAGGGGTGCCGCCAGAGAATAGTGATACAATAAGAGAGCGGAGCTGCAAAACGTGACAAAACTGAGCATGCTTTGGATTAATAGTTGGAAGAAGAAACTGAGAAAATATTAAATCAAAGCTCAAAATCGACAGGAAGAAGCTGTGGTGCTGAGAATCACTGTGAGAGCTGGATGACCACAGTCATAACTCAAAACTTAAACATTTCTGAGAAACATGGAAGGGAAACTAGGAGGGTCCCACCGCAGGACCAGCTAACAGCTGCAGTAGGGGAACTGGTATAGGGTAAAGGACAAACAGAGTCCAGAATGCAGTAAATCAAGAAACCCATAAGTATGAGGTAGGAAAGCAGCAGACTGCTTCAAATATTTTAATTCTGAATGCTATACAGCGATTTATGAGAAGAAATGAGAAACATCACACCGTGCAGACATGACTTCTGTAGCCTACTTGAGGATAGCTCGTTTTTCTCCACATCATATGATTAAGATGTTCATAAATTCTTCTGTTTAGGAGCTATAGAGATGTTACAAAAGCCATCTTTTCGTCTAAATTTTGATAACGTTTCAATGAATGTGTTGACCCTTCAGAAAAATGGTCTGCCACCCAGGAACAGAGACAGATAGAAGGGGAAGACACCAAAGTATTCTCTACAGCGTGCTGTGGTCTATCACCATTTTCACACCAACAGTGGCGTTTTCAAACTTTTTTATTCCCCCGATGTGGGTACAACCACAAAAACAAACAAATTAAATGTTGTCCCAATGCCAGTAGTAAGGTGTTTATCCTCAAGACTGGCCTCCCAAATATGACCCCATGGCAGGTACATAGCCTAAAATTACATTTGCAGAACATGTGTCCTCTAGTGGTTATGTGAGAAATTGCATGTTAAGTGTAAAAATGCTGTCTAACCAAGTGACATCACCAGCTAAACCCAACCAGAAAGTGACTAAATTTAGATATAGATCAAATTTAGATTAAATTTTGACATGTAACCAAGGCAACCAGCAAAATCCATGATGGTAACAATCGGCAAAAGTTGAAAATGCTGCCTGAAACGTCCCATTCAACTCCAGTTGACTGGTGTAAAAAGGGCTTTAGATACACCATTTTCTAAACATCTCCATAGCCACATGAGCATTTGCTCAGTTAATTATCTGGTGACATTTCATATATTTTAGTATAATAAAACAATTTCAAAAGTACAAGGGCAATCTTGATTCTGATTTAAATAACCATGAGGAATTTGTTGACAAGTCAAAGAGCAGATTGTGTCATTTCTGGTCAGAATCCCAGAAACAAAAATTGACAGATGACCCATAATTACTTAATTATACTGCCATGGCGCTACAGAATAGACCACCACAAACTGGCATGTGCTGCCTCCTCCCCCTGGTGTTGGCAGGCCAATGAACCATCACTTCTGAAAGGACATGACATGTCTGACTTCTTCCTAATCATGACATGTATATAGAGCAGACAATGTCTCCCGGGAAGGAGGGAGGGGGTATAGAGATAAACAGTGCAAGACATAACTGAAGAAATGTGTCAGCTTTGTAGTGGTTACTGCTGCATTATAAAAAGGTATTCTCGCTAAAGGCTGCTAGCAAAGGAAAATAAATATCAATTGTATTATCAAAAGTAAATAAAAGAGGACAAATTACTACACTATTGAAGATTTTTGTACACAATTAGCTACACAGTGCTATATTTCCCCATGGGTGACCAATACATGTCCATTTTATTCTATTCTTATGGAACATAAACACTGTAATACAGGGAGGAAAATTTTTCAAACTGTCAAGTAGTTTGCTGTAAAACATGTTCATACCTCTCCTCCCCTCAGCTCTTCAGCCTGTGGGCAAAATTCTTTGGTTAAAGAAAAAAACCATAACAAAACACTATAAGTACGATACATGTAAAACATCACAGTAACAACAGAGCCAAATACTCATGTTTGTGCCTATACCACATAGAAGAAGATTCCCTTATAATGATGTAGGTTTATACAAATGTAGTAGGCTTGAATATCAGACAAAGTAGTTTATAAATGCTGCTAGCCCTAAACAAGCCAAACAAAGTGCTTATCACTAGTGATTAAATTACTTTTTATCAGCAAGTTCATCTGATTAACAGCACACAATGGCTTAGTGGCTTTCACAAGCATTTAAGGTGGCCATTCTGTGTTAATTGTTTGTTTATGTTTGGATTTAAGCAACAGGATTCAGTGGAATCAAATGGGTTTTGTGTTGAATGCTTACTGACTGAAACATGTAATTTAATTTTCGAGCAAAAGCATGCTCTGTGGTTATAATGACATTGTTAAGGGAAATTAAGGTTGCATTTTAGTCCTGCAAAGTTGACTGCAACTCTTTACACTATGAACTTTTGAACATGGATGACAAAAAGAGCAGAAGAATTTCCACATAGTTGTGTTTTTATGTTATTTTAGCGGAGACTTGACTGGAATTTCTGGGTGTATACAATCCAACAGTGTAGCTATTCAGAAACGTAGTCCAAACTCGATAAAAGAAGACCATGTGACACACTGAACACATGAGAAATAGATAATATTTTGAAAATTAGGCTGGCTTCCAGTATAGAGGGATTGACCGCAACCTAATTTTCTCCCTACCAGATACAACTGACAAGAATCAGGAAAAGAGACGATCTTTCTATGGGAATGCAACTCTCAAACTTAAAATCAGACCTACAGGACTCGCCTCTCCTTATACTCTGCAATAGTTTTTTTCTTTTGTTCAGGGCAGACAAAATGATATCGCTCTGAAACATCTTGGGTCCACTGGTGCATGACTAACCCACTGCACTGGATCAAACTGAAGTGGGAATCTGTCAGATGTGATGAGAGGTGACGCTAAAAAAGAAAATCCCCACCACAGAGAACCCCAGAAAAGTATTATTTAAAGAGTAAGAAGGGCTCTCATGATTGCTCACCACTCTGCCTCATTTCAGGACATTGACTATCCATGCATGTTTTAGAACTGATACACAATAGGAGGGGAGGAAAGAAAAGGAGGGGAGGAGGACACTGGGGAAAGGGGGGTGACGAATGGGGGGGTGTTGACCCCCCCCCCCCCCCCCCCCAAACTATCCCCAATGGCTAAACAATAAAAAACAAAAGAAAAAAAAAGATAAAGAACAGATACAAGTAAAAGGCTGTCAAACTAAATTAGGATCTTTATTACAGATCTCTTGCCAAAATGTGCTAAATCTCCATCTCTCAGCTGAAAACTTCATTCCCCACGCAGCACACTAGAGACACCTGGCAAACTTAACTCTGACAAGAAACACCAAACACCAAATTCATTCTCCTCTTCTTCCTTCTTCAAACTTTTTCTTTTCCTCCTTTCCTTCAGAAATCCTTTCCAACTCTTACTACAAGAAAGAGAGAACACAGCAAACATAAAGATTGACAACTCACCCAACCCTTTCCTCTCCTTCTCTTTCTTTCTCTCCCACTCTTTTCCTTTCTCAATTACAGCTCCAGCTGGTGAGGCAGGGCCAGGCTGGGTTGGTGCTGCTCCACTGGCCACGCCCACATACGGTCATGTGACTGACATCCCCAGTGACTCGGAAGTCACACCCCTCATTCAGAGAAAGTGAATGAAGAACATTGTGGATACGGCAGACTATCACCACACCATGTGTGACTCAGAAATCCCACTGAAGAAAAAGCTGTGTGTGTGAGTGTGTTTTGGCTGAATAAAAAATAGTACAGTACAGAGTACATATTGGTTTGTGTGACTATGTGGTAGCCCAAGACAAGATGGCAATATGCTTCTTCCCTGCTGTAACCATCTGCTCTCTCCCTCCCATTGCTCTGTTCCACAGAGGAGGGCATTAAATTATATGTCTGTCTGTGTGTGTGCACATGCTTAAAAGATTTGGTTATCTCCTTCAAAACCCAACACACTTTTTCTGTCTGAGACACACAAACACAAGCAACTCCATCCCTCAAGCTGTGTCGGACAGATGACTAAATCTATGACTAACCAATAATATTTCTAAATAGGGAAGTAAAGCATGATTAAAGAGATAATCTCTAAATGCACCTTCTTGTGAATGCTACTCCCATTTCTGGACACTAAATGTGCTGAGCTATCACTTTAGCTTAGCAAAACTCAAAGACAGCTAGCATAGAGCAGCAAGCATGGAACTGTCCAAACATTGATAATTAATATAAATTAACATTAATTTAAAGGAACATTTATGAAAAAACACTGAGGCTCATTAAAAAAATTGAAGTCTGAGATTTACAGGGTGTTACGTTATAACGGTTTTTTATGTGGGGGTATTGATTAGTAATGGTATATTAGCTGATTTGATGACATTGTCTACCTAGATAGTCACCACCAGAAGTCCTCAGCAAATTAAACTAATCATTAATATATCATGAGTAAATTATGCTGGTTACGCAATGACATAAAAGGGCTGCAACAACTGATATATCATCCGTATGTTCAGGGCCGCTGGTAGCCATTTGGTTGCCCTAAGCACAACTGCTTTGCCCCCCCCCCCCTAAAAAAAAAAAAGGTTTATACATTTAAACCCAAGATAGGAAAAAATATTGCATGCATTAGACATACATTTATGTATGTATAAGTTTTTGTGCCTGATGTAATTCCAAACTTTATTTTACCTTTTCAATCTAAAGAGAACTGAATCTGAAACACAACTTAAGTTTGCTAGCGGTAGCTGATGTTACCTGCTTATGTAAGCAAAGGCATGTCAAGAAGGGCTGACTGTTAAAAACTTCCTGCTTTTTAACAATTGATCACTTACAGCAGGGATCACCAACTCCAGAGCTCTTGGGTCATTGTCCTGCAGATTTTAAATGTTTATTTTAGAATTTTTAGAGAAAATTTGACAATGAAGCTGGGGAACCTTGGTCATTGAGGACCATTGCCCTGCACGTTTTGGGCATTTCCCTTTTTCAAAACACCTTATTCAAATAAATGAATCCCTGTGCAGAACTGGATAAGATGTTAGATCCATTTCATTTGAGTCAAATGTGTTGGAGTGGAGAAACATTTAAAACCTGCAGGACAGGGTCCTCTAGGACCAGGGTTCCCCACCTCTGCTGTGGGCTAAGATTAACAAGTCACTACCGTTTTGACATGGACCAAGACAACAAGTTCTCTGCTGGACTTCTCACTCCTTAAATCCTGTTTAAAAAACAAAGATGGCAAATACATTTACCCATATCTGTGTTTTAAAAAGTTTTTTTAAATGTTTTGGCTGGCCAAAAAGACATTTCTGCAAGTTATTCAGGAGCATACTGTCCATGAAGTTTACTTTTGGGTGTCTTTTCTCTTCAGTTTATCTTTCAATCTCACTCTCAACAAGCTACTATAACTTTAAGAGAAGAGCTCCTAAAAGCCAACCATGACCAGTCTGACTGACTGAAGCTTATTTGTATTCAGTATTGGCAATAAGACAGATAAAACTGCTTCCAACTCACAAAAGTTCCCATAAAATCTGTACCATTTCAACTTCCCGTATTTGAACTCACACAACAGAGTCTCTTCAAATTGAAAAATACTAAAGCCAAGATAAAAAGAGACATTTTAATAAATTCTGAATCAAAGAAAAAAAAAAAATGATTCATGATGAGTTTTAGTGACAGGAACAAGTGATTTATTTGTTCCTGTGTTCCTTTTTTCCATCAGCATACTGGCTGAGAGAGATTTTCATTACATTCAGCAGAAATTCTTCCTTCCTGTTAATTCTGAAACTGAATCTTTCTCTTGGATGTGGTTTTGTTGTGCAAGTGAATTCAAAACTGTGTGCATCAGACAATCTGTGCTGCACAGTTTGAATGTTATTGTTCCATTCAAAAAGCAGCATGTACAAATGGACTTTATTTAGCACTGAGTACATTTGCAAATGAATTGATCTGAAACCACTGACAGTGACCACATGGAAAAACAGATCCCATGTCAGCATCTAACAAAGTAAATGCCTGATCTGCAGTCAAAGTAAAAAAAAAAACTCTATATATCGTGTCTTAGCAGAACCGATCACCTTTAAACTTTTTAATACGCAGACAAAATCAGTAAATTTCCAGTTTTTCAAACCCTGAACAGGTCTGTTTTTTTCAGACATCAGGCAAGTCCAACCCCTGATGTGGAAACAGTGCAAAGCTAAATGGTTTCACTGTCTCATGAACATGAAGGAAATCCTTTTTGGAATGACAGCTTTTGACAAATTTTTGTCATATATCTAATTTTAATCAAAGAAAAAAGGTTTTTCATAAAGTTGTCACCAGGCAAATAAAAACGTTCTCACAACCTTATGACACAAAAATGTTTGAAGTTGCCTTTTTGTCTTGTGAGAACAGAAGATTAAAGGAGAAATCTGTTATATGGTAAGATAAGTCTGCAAAGAGTATAAAAGGCAGCCTGATCAAAGACAGGGGCTCAATACCAAACCGCCCCCTACACACTAACCCTCCGTTTGCACGTTCTCACGGAGGCCGTCCCAAACCTCAAATAGCGAGTCTGCATTGATGCACACTTTGCAGCTGGTGCAACGGCTAAACAAAAGAAATAATGTTCGGATGCGAGTTCTGCATGTGTCCTGCATATTTGTCTTACTGAAAGAAATTCACCAGGTTTAGGAAGATAAAACGAAACTTGCAAATCTTCCTCTATACTGATGTTTGATTTGATGTAAGCACAATTAGCAGCATTCATTCATTTATTTGATTGGAAATATCAAACGGTAATGGAGTTGAAAGACTTGTTGAGTCACTTAAAATTATTTAAGGTATAATGTAGCTCCTGTCATGTAATGGTTGTTGAATTTATGATGTTTCAGGGACAGTGGGAGCGGCTGGTGCTTCAACCTTTGCCACAATCTTTGTGTTGCCATGGCATCGCATGCTTTCCTTTTCCAGTGGAGGAAAGAGGTCGCCTCGTTCCTGCCCATCTTTTTTATGCCCTCCCCTCTAATTGAAGTGCCCTCCACTACTGTCAGTGGGACTTCATTTGGACTGACACTCGGTGGTGAAGGGGTAATGTGTAGGGGGTGGTTTGGGATTGAGCCATCGAGTGTGTGTTGTGTGTATTCATGTAATGTAGGTGAATTTTTATATAGACTTAAAAATGAATACTATATGATGTAGGCTACATATATGTACTTACACTCACTGGTCAGCTAGCTAATCAGCCAATCATATGAAAGCAGCTCAGTTCATATAGTCATGTAGACATGATTGAGATGACTTGTTCAAAGTTCAAACTGAACATTTAATTTAATTTAACAATGGATTAAAGTAACTTTTAATGGCATGGTTGTTTGTACCAGACAGGCTGGTCTGAGTAATTCAGAAGCGGGAACGGGAGATGTGCAGCAACTGTGGGATGCTATCATGTTAATATGGAGCAAAACCTCTAAGGAATGTTTTCAACATATTGTTGAATATATGCCACCGAGAATTAAGGCAGTTCTGAAAGCAAATGGGGGTCCAACCCAGTACCTAATAAAGTGGCCTTGTTTTGTTTATACAGTATTTAGAGCATTACTAGCACACTCAGATCCCATCAACATGTCATTTCATTCTTAGATATACTCATTACTGCTTATATAAAATGACTGTAGTTGTGTTTTATTATTATTTCTCTTTAAAAAATGGTGCTAATTTAGTTCAAAACATCAAATCCTGTGGGTTAATGATGAAACCAAAGACTTCTAGGCAGTGATGACTGACATGCTACAGGGCCAAAAGATGGAATGTACGATTAGTTCAAAGGTCAGGGCTGATTGCCGAGGGCCACACAATCAGAGCAGGGCGCGTATGGAACGGATTAAAAGAGTTGTCTCTGTGACTCAGCGGCTCAAGTGACTCAGTGACACATTAGAGACGAGGAAAAGCAGAGGGGAGGGCAGAAGGCAAAGAGAAGGAAGCATGTAGTAGAAAGAGGAGACAGAAGAAAGAGATAAAGCAGGAGGAGGAGGAGACAAGGGTGGGGGTGGGTGGAAAAGCAAGGCGCAAGAGGGAGAAGAGGAAAGAGGAAGAACATCTGGCTTGGCCTGGATATCTACAGGGAAGATAGCTGGGTCTGTTAGAGACTTCCTGTTGCGTTTTTCTGCTGCGGTTTCTGTGCTTCCCCGTGGTGCAAATGGAAACAGCATGTGTGATGAGTGAGGACACCCCACAGTGGCCCCCCGGGACTCTGCTTCCCCCTCTTTTGGGCTGAAATCACTCAACATAGGCTACCAATACAAATGGAATAATCAGTATTTTTATTTCCAAAACTAGGTTGCCTGATGACAGCAGAATACTTTGCTCTTCTTGTTTATTTCTTGAGACAACTTCTAGGACATTTTATCCCAAGGTTATAACAACTAAGGCTTATGTTGTCTTTTGAATCTGCTCCTTTTTTTTTTGTCTTTTTTTACATAATAACCCAAACAAAGACAGGCAGGCAGGGCAGATTTTGTGGTCTGAGTATTTGCTTAAGTGGAAGTTTTTACTTTTGCTGTTTTTCTGTCTGTTTTTAAACCACCAAAGCCTTTCTCAGCCAGACTAACTGGCATGAAGGGCTTAGAAAAAAATATGAGAAATTACAGCCTTTACCGCTTTCATTTATCATGAGCTGAAATACAGTTTACTTTAGAATCAGACCGCTGAAAGAGTCTGGTGAGAACGTGTTTCTAAAATGCAAGGACTGTACGACGAAGTGCATAACTTAAACATGTTTGAATAAAAATTGGAGGAATAAAGTATAAAGCCTTCTTCATGCCAATATTTGATCTTCTAATAGTGTGATTATAGTTTTAAAAAGTTTCTCTCCCAACAGATAATCACACATGGCTTCAGTCTTGTGATTGCTATATATTTCATTGCAATTAGAGGTCATCTCTCCTCTAAGTCTCTTCCTGGTATGTCTTTTAAACAGATTTATCTATCCAGCTTCACAGAGTTTTCCGGAGTGATCTCCACAGCTCTGTAGTTAAACTAGAACTAATAAAACTAACTGTCCTTTCCGGTGTAATCTCATGATGGTTTGGAGTTAAATCCATCCCCAATGAACAATAAACAGAGTGACTCCATTGGGATCAGCCATCTGGGGAATCCCTGGCCCTCTTGCTGGATCTGCTGGGGCTAGAAATGATTCAACTCCCATAAAAAGGAAGAGAAGACTGAAGCATGTCTGTGATTAAAGTATTTGTGGAGCTGCAGTATATATTCCAGAAACATCTAACTGAGTTATGGTGCTAATTATCTTTAATAAAAAGCCCCAGAATGCTGAAAGAGGGAGGTAGATAATGACTAAGGGAAAAATCAGGCATTAAGACTTCATTCAAAAATCTTTTTTGCAGGATTGAACAACAACAAAGTCCTGAATTCCTCCTTCATCTGCCGCCTTCCTCACTGTGTGATGTTGATGTGTGCAGTCTGCTGTTTAGTATCACCGAGTGCTCACAGCATCCAGGCAGGAGGTGAAAGTTCACCAGAAGTTCCTCTAAACTCTCCTGACACGTCTCCTTACAAAGAGACAGTGTTTCTCTTTGCAGATAGATCATCGCCAGATTATCACAAAGCTTCCGTCAAATTATTTAAATCCCTAAATTGTTGATGCAAATCTCTGTTACAATGTATGCTCCTCTCCCAGATCAGTGGTTTCAAACTATGTTCCACAGTTATTACAAAGTTAAGATTTGAGTCACATTATCAACTTGATAAAAACTGCTTTATTTAGTACTGCAAACAGTGAGTCAGCTAAGCTTGCGAGGTACTCACAGGGATGATTTAAATCTGATAATCTGGTATTAAAGATATGATCACTTAAATGCAAAACAGGTGCTTATCATTAATTAGAGATGGATTAATGATAAAGACATCAAGCTCCCCTTTTCTGTTTGAAGTGTAATTTGTCTGATTAAATTTAATTTTGTGTTTTTAAGTTATCCACCGTGATTTCAACGCACATTTTACCAACTAAAATGAATACAATAGTCAATGTGTGTGAACACTCAAACGACACTTAAGCATCAAGATCTTGACATTTGTCTGACATCAATCTGAGGGAACATTTTTACACACTTGAAGGGATACCGTGTAACTTTTGGCCACTAGGGGTCCTAAATCTATAACTTTCCCCAAAATTAAACAGTCTTTCCCTTTCTGGCCTCCTCAGACACCTTTTCACCTTCTTACTTCGTTCAGCCATGACAAACTTTAGATGAAGAGGAGGAAAAAGAGGCACAAAGCAGAGTCCTCTGTGTTTATAGAAGCGCTCCAGGTCACATGATTTTATGAGTGACAGATCCACTCCTGCAAAGTTACAATGTCTGGTTTCTGAAGAGGGCTGGCCCCTCAGAGTGCAGACATGTGTCAAACACTGTATTTTGACCAAAAAAATCCTCCATTATTATGCACATTAAGCTGATGTTTGGGTCAAAAGTTACACGGTATCCCTTTAATTTCTTTAGACAAATGCAACTAATGCTGAATGCTGCCAGTCAGGTCCTCACAAAGATAAAGAAAAAAGTTAATATATGACTCAAGTTTTCATATACCTTCCTTGAATGTCTCTGGGCCAAAATATATCACTGATTTTCTGACGCCATATGAGCCATTGAGATTTCTAAGATCATCTGGGTTAAGTTTGCCTTCCACACGGAGACTTAAAACTACACAAGGAGAATTGGCATCTAGTTTTTATGTTCTTGATATCTGGAACAAACAATCAGGAAACCTGAAGTCTGCCGCAAACATTAGCTCTTTTAAATGTGGTCTGAAAATGTTATTTTTTCAGTCCATTTTCTTGAATATGTACACTGATGATGATGATGATGCTGTTGTTGCTGATGCTGCTGCTGCTGCTGATGATGATGATGATGTTGAGGATGGTGATTATGATGATAATCATAATGATGACAGTGAAAGTGATATTAATGATGGTTATGACAATGACAATGAGGACATTATGATGATGATGATGATGGCAGTCATACTGATACTGTTGATGATTAAGACAATGACAATGAGAAGATGGTGATGCTACTGATGATGATGATTATGGCCGTCATAGTTATACTGATGATGATGCTGTTACTGATGCTGATGCTGATGATGATGATGATGATTATGATTA
>JAOXYM010000004.1:6099359-6110919 GCA_028567055.1 Leptatherina wallacei | reverse complement strand
GATTTGCAGATCATTGTATTCTGTTTTTATTTACGTTTAACACAACATCCCAACTTCATTGGAATTGGGCTTTGTACATCCACATGGAAACAGAACCAATTTAGTTTTCCGTGAAGACGGAATTGTTTCAAGAAATTAAAAGCTGTACTTTAAAGTTCAATTCATACCGTTCTAATGAAATGACTCAGTACTTACAACTTAAGTGTGCTGTTGATTCTGACTATGGCTGTAAACATGGACTGAGGAATAAAACATAAATTATTTGAACATTTTTCTTCGGTACTATAAGGGCAGCGCTTGGATAAAGCAGTGATATGAAGAGTTGGTGCTCCTCCAAACATGCAGTGATGACAAGTCTTTCTTTATCTGACTTGGCCTGAACATACACTCCTCGTTCTGAGAGACCACGTGTTTGCTTTAGTTGGATTGTAAAGCTTGTATGAAAAAAAATCTTAATTCAGATTTTGTGACTCATATCTATGAATAAAATGATCACATAATGGGATGTAGGAACATTTACACAAATTGAACAGACAAACAAACACACACACACATATACAATAACTTCCATTTCCTGGTAGTCCAGAGGCTTTTCTGACATGACAGAACTGAGATTCTGGACTGATTCCAGTAAATCCCACTGAATGATACCTAAAATTAGAGTAACATCATAATTTATATAAACCTAATGAGTGTGATTTACCTTTTCTTTTCAATTTTCCAAAGCAACAATAATCAATTGTATCTTATAAGATTATGCAACAGTTAAAGAGAAGAACCAACGCAGTCAAGTAAAAGTATTAAAATAAAAAACCCTTTTTATAAGAAAGAACATGATATACTAAACCAAGTGTTTAAGGATTAACAACAGTTTAAAACAGTTTGAATACAACTTATTTAAAACGCAGCTTTTGACTTCTGATTTGATGCAACTTCAAAAATACTTTGTGACCTTTTCAATGTTTGTGCCATCCACGGTTGAGATGGTGAGATTATCTCAATTTTGGGCAATTTGGGCATCCACACATTTGGATGGTGGCTTCCATAAAACTAATGAAGCTGCTCAAGGAACTATTATTCATTCATGAATTAACTAATTATGTATTTTTCTGAAATAATCTCACTGACCTTACAACGTAGGGCGTCCCTCAAATGTATTCAGATGAAAGGATTTGAGATTTAATGTAAAGTGATACTATGAACCCATATTTTAGTTAACGCTATTTACTGTTTTTTCTTTAAAGGGGCAAAAGTGGGAATAATTAATCCAGAAAAGAATAATCTAAAAACAGCTCATAAAAGCTGGTAGATTTTCTTTTTGTCTTTTTCGTTTTTAAAAGAACGATATTTATAGTTTTGCTTTAAAATATTTTACTAAGCTGTAAAATCAATTCCTAAAACTTCCTGAAGCTTGTTGTTCACATTTATGATTAAAAAAAGTGATATCTGACTTCATTAATGGACAACCGTTTTTACGGTAGTAAAACATTCAAACTCATAGATGTGGTTTATTTTTACATCAATATTCATGTAGCCTATAGAATAACAAACAAATATTCCCCGACATCATTTTGAAAACTTTCGTTAAGAAACATAAAAAAGCATAACTTCAGGGTAAAACTACAAACATACATATGCAAGAACAACAATAAGAACTCTTGGTATGTCTATAGTGTGAAGTTGTGGAACAGATGAGGTGAACTAAAGTGTCCAAACATGACCACGTTCATAGGGGAAGAGAGAAGAGAAGAAGAGCTTTGTCCTTCCTTTCATTTTTCTGTTTTTCAATTATTCAATTTTTTTCTTTCTTTGTTTTTAGTTGTGTGTATGTGAATACCTTTCTCTGTGTGGATATTGGTGCGTTCCATTTACCTCGGAACTGGGAATGATATCATGCCCGAGCTAACAGCGTTCTAGTTCACAATTCGGAAAAAAAGATGTTAGCTTCCACACTAAAGCCATTTCTCAGGGGCAATTGCTGTTCTAAACCGGTAAAGCAACTGAAACAGAACGGCAAACACTGTTTAAAATTGGAAATTGCCATTTTACAACAACAGCAGACTGTTGAGAAAACAGGAACTGCCGTTTGGAAAGATAAGTGCCGTTGAAGAAATTTGCCTTATTGCCGTTTTTTGGATGTTGCCGCTGCTGACAGCCGGCGTTGTAGTTCATGAAGAATGTGAATTACACTACAGTAGCATCACCCTACATTTATATCAAACAATACTACTGTATGTGTACTGCTGATTTAATGCAACAAAAACTGGTCAGAAGTGCAAATAAATGTAACATCACAGGGTCTTCTACACTGCTAACACTTGGCGCAGCCATCTTTAAACGTGAAGTCGGAGGTTGTGAGGATCTCCGATTTTCTGAGTTGGAAATCCGACCTCAGTTGAAACTTCCAACTTGGAAGTCGGGAAATTCCAACTTCCGAGTTCAAATAGATTGCAGTATATATCTGTATCTGTAGGTTTTGTAAAGATGAGTAATGAGGTTCTGTAAATATGAGTTTATCTGAATGGTAAATAGCCCTGGGTGGAAACGATGCTTTTCAGATTTCATTATTCTGAATCAAATAATTATTTAATTAATAATTCAGAATTAACGTTTACATGGAAAACTTGTTTTCTTAATTCATCTTTAGATCTGGGGTTTGGGAAGGATAGGAACCGGAAGTGAGGTACTTACGTCTACCGGAAGAAAACAAACTCCACTTCCTGCTTCTTTTCTTTTCAACTACAACATGGAAAAACCACATAATAAGAACCATTTTTGCTTGATTTGGATTGTAGTTTTGAAGCAGCATAGTCACCTGCATCACTTTCACGTGAACAGACTCGGCTTAAGTCCAATGCTTGCTTCAGGCGACCAGCACGGAATATGTGTGTCATGATGACAGGACGAGGGAACAAGCATGCGCAGACTGACGGAAATTAATTCAAAGTGGAATTAAGGTATACATGACAGAGGAATTATTTAATTCGGAATTGAAAGGGGAATAAACCAGCCACTTACTTCGAAATTAAATTTAATTTGGATTTATCATTTTCATTTGGAATTAGGTGTTTACATGGTCATTTTTCATCTCTTTAAAGCGAATTTAACTTTTATTCCAAATTAAAGGGGAATTAAAACTCTAATGTAAACGTGGCCATTGTTGCAAAGGCTTGGGACTAAAAAAAGCTTGAGCTTGCCGCTCCTGATTATTCTATACTAATATTGTATTAATTCAACAAGTTCAAATATAGGCCTATCAAATCAAATAAAAGTAAGCCACTGGGTCATAGGGCTTGAAAAGACATAGCTGAGACAAACCTGTTTCAAAGAGCACAGACTATGACTTCCTCCCTCATTCCCTTTCACCACATTTCTTCTCAATCATCTCAACCTGCTGGCAAGATACAGTCAGACTTCCCTCCAATACACCCACACACACCTCAACATACATTTTTTTACTTAAATACATACATATATATATGAACACTCAAAAATCTGGTCATGCATACATACAGAGGGAAAAAAAACCACAATGATTGACTTATCCAAACATATTCTTTCCATATCACAGTACATACTACAAATACACACACACACACACACACACACACACACACACACACTCCCTTTTTCACTGACTTACAAATTCACATAACAAACATATAGCCTATATTTGTACCGATGAGGCAGATGGTCATGAGGCTCAGACAGACACGTGCATTTGATCACTCATGTGAAATAAACTCAACCCCCCCACACCGAACCAAACATAAAAAATAAAAAAGTCACACATTGACTAAGAAAGGATGCTGAGCCTTGGGGTGCACATTAGTATAAGCTGTCATTTCAGAGCACGACCTCTGGCCAAACACGTGACTCAGAAAAGCTAAATTTAGTTATATAATGGTTGGGCAGAGAGCTCACCAGCTTGCCAGCCAACACTAAAGGGATGCCTGTGGGGCAGCGGTGCACAATGATGGAGAAAGAGCAGTGCGAGGTGGATGAAAGATAAAATGAGAGGACAAGCAGCGAGCAGGGGAGGTGAAAGTGGTAAATGGAGGAAAAGAAGAAAGGAGATTTGGGAGCTGAAAGCTTCTTGTGTCCACCAGGGTGAAAACACATGTGAGAGGGATCTACACACTAGCTCTTGAGACAGAATTGCACTTCTGTGCCATGATGTGCAGCAGACACAGGGTGAATTTACAGTTCAGTGTTGAAGCTATACACTAGAACATAAACACTAGAAACATGTATTGTAAAAAGTGAAACATGAGAAACTGAATTTTATGCTTTCCCACAGCTGGTAACAGCTGTATTTACCTTTGATCAATATAGGCTACAATTTTTCTATCTCTGTCAATTGTACAAACAGATGCGTGCATCCTCAAATTGAATCATGGTGTCTGTAATCTATACATGTAGGAGCTGTACCCTCATTGTGACGTTACCTTTAACTAGTTTTATTTAGTTTTTTTATATACAGTATAACAATCCGTGCTGCTACACAATGATTACAGGCAAGTGAAAATCTGGCTTGAACATTGAAGGCAAGCACCTATCAAAACACAGAGAGGAAAAAGAAATAACAGAATTCACACTACAGTGCAAACACATACATATGACACATACAGCTCCCCTCAAATCTTTCGTCCAAGCACAGCAGCACAGATTCAAGAATCCTGTCTGCACGCATGGGATGGCTGAGAGGGAAACAGTGATTTGGTGCTGCACGCCACAGTCTGATGACTTCATAAGATAGACATGCAGCACTCATCTCTCCCCTGCTTCATCTCAATCATACACATACTGAGAATAAGGTGCTGTCCTCCTCATTTCAGGACCCCGATGAGGCCGCTGATCCAGCCAACACATGCATGTAAAGGGAAGACACAACTCTTCACATCACTCATCTTCACAAATGAAACTATAGATCTGAACCAAGTATTCTAATGCAAACCTTGAGGAAATGTAATTTGTAAACAAGTAGCCCGTCTATCAGTTGCTCCATTTATGTTTTGTAAATGCTTTTTAACTAAATCACAATAAACCCAGGAGTTATTCAGACACCCAGAAAGCAAGAAGTTTTTGTGAAGTAAACCTAACTCAACTCAACTTTATTGTAAAGCACTTTAACACAACAACAGCTCATATAAACATAAAACAATACTAATAATAAACACAAAAGCAAACGACCACAAGTAAAAAAAACCCTACCAAGCAATGATGCCAACTAGTGTTGCGCCCCTCACTCAAAGTCAGCTTTCACCCAAGATCACATTAACCCAAAATCAAACACAGTAAGCTCATTATAGGCACTGCTTGAACTTAATGAGCAACTGCCATCCATCATACACCTACATAGCTAAAACTAAGTTCCATGTTACACCAAGGCTATGAAACTCTAGATCCCTACCAAAGATAACCACAATAAACAAAAGCGAAGCACAGTAATAAACAAGAGCTTTAACTAGAGGCGTGTACATCCAGAAAAGTCAGTCCCTACCCTACCCTAAAAAGCTCAAGTAGTCTCTACAGAAAAGTACAAAAAGATCTCAGATAAGACAGAATTTCATAAGCAATTCATTTGCAAAAAATAAAATAAAAAATTTAGCTGCAGCATAAGGGACAAACAGAATTTATGAGTAAATCAGGTTTAATAGGGCAAACACGATTTAAAGGCTAGACTAGGCTTAGCTAGGCTAGACTAGGCTACACTAGACAATAACAATTGAACCCTGAGTCTGGTTGAATAGTCTATTTTATTTAGTAAAATAACCTGCAGACAATATCCTCTTGTGTTTCTCTGATGAAATCAGCCATAGTGCATGTTCTAAACGGTGTGTATTGATATCCAGTTGCTACGTGTGATGCTGCGTCCTGAAAGTAAAAGTTGTGAAGTATGGTTTCTCTGCCTCAGGACACTGCAGGGCAAAGATGGCTCCCAGAATGTACATAATATCCATCCATTTTCTGTACCGCTTAATCCATGCAGGGTTGCGGGTGGGCTGGAGCCTATCCCAGCAAGTATCAGGCGAGAGGCAGGGTACACCCTGGACAGGTCGCCAGTCTGTCACAGGGCCTGTACATAATATACATAGTGTTACTTAACATCTCCTTTAGGACATGGTTTCACTGAACCATCCTCTGCAAGTGCAACTTTCAAAGCAATGCTCACTTAAATTTATTCAGTTGTCCTAACTGTGATTTGTGTTGATCATTATAAGGACAATGGGCTGTGTGCAGAGAGTGATAGCGCGTTTTACTTTTGTCGTTTTTGTTTTCTTATTATGAACCTTGACAAAAGTAACATTTTACAATATCTTGACAAATATTCTACAATAACAACTAAATTAGCAAAAGGAATTTAGGAAGAGATTATATTTTTAGGCTATTTAACTGGACCCAAAGTTTGTGATGTGTTCTCACCAGACATGCCTTTATCCACACTTTAACAAGTGCTGCCAATTTAAACAATTACAAAAAATCCCATGCATCCAACTAAAGACTTACTATAATGCCAGTGTGTAATACAAACACAAAACCGTAAACCAAAATCTTAAAGGATTCAAACTTTTGACCTTTTATTGATGCTGAATAAAAAGTCAGGGGTATCCTTAAAGTCAGCAAAATTCATCTTCTGGGGACCATTAATATCTGCAAATAATTCAAAAGCAGTCCATCAAAAAGTTCAAGATACTGTATTTCAGGCTGGCCTACAGCAGCAGAATAACCAACAGACCAAAGAAATGCAAATGAAAATTCACACAGAAACACTGCTCTTTGTAATTTCTCTCTGTCCATTTCAAATTGTGAACCAAAGGAAATGTTTCACACCTCATAAAATTATGTCAAAACAAAGTGTGAAATTCATAGCCAAAGACGGAGATGATCTCAAGTCAGCAACTGGTGTTTTCAACCCAATACTTTCTGAGACAAGTTAAAAATTCCTTTGACAATAACAACACACACAAACACAGAAAAGAACACACCATTCAAATCCACTTCATAGAAACCCCATTCATTCAAGTAATAACATGCGCTTCTCTCTTCCATTTCTCTGGCAATTTAAATCCCATTCTCAGGTCATTTGGGCTGTCAGAGGCAGTAAAAGTGCTAGTACAGCAGTCAGTGTGTCTGTCTTTTCCTGCATGACTGTGGTAACACTGCTGGCTATTTCCTCCCCACCATAAGGTAATCATTAGACGTGAGTATTGGAAGCATTTGACGTAAAATGGGACATCCTCAAAGTTCTAGTTCCCTTGTAGGAAATAAGAGCCCTGATAGCAGATGATGTGGACAATGTAGATATGCACTGTCCACATCCAACTCCTGCCATATTTCATTAGCTCTGCAGGATTTTTGAAAGGATTGATCTTAGAGTTTTGAGTGGCATTGAAGTAAAAATAAGAAAAGCCTTTAATGTTGGCTGCAAAATCTGTGTGAAATGTGTGAAGAAGAATCAGTCACTGTTTGCTATAATCTAAAATACATCATGGTGTCAGTGAGCGCTTAGAGTGTAAATGAGAGGAATAAAGCTATGTGATTTGGCTGATTATCCTAAGGCACAAAATCCTGCCACATAAGCTTAGAGCCCACCGCTTTCACCTCCATTTCTGTAAATTAGCCTGAACTGATGGAGCAACGATTCTGGAAAGAGAAAGAAATGGAGAAAGGAAAGAGAGTTCCTGTGGTTCCCTGTGGCTTGAGAGCTCTGTAATCAGCATGCCAAACTCCTGATGTCTAAATCCACAACTCGGACCCAGACAGTGCACACATATTCGACAGATATACGCATATGAACACACAGAACGAGCTCCTGACATGTGAGCTCTGTGGTGATCTCTGTTGATGTGGAGTTTGGCAAAGGAGTGTGTCCTTAGTAAATACAAATGAAAAAGAAATACATAGAGTATCTATGTGGTGTTACACAAGGCCATTATGAAATGGTTATATACTGTATAATTTCAATACCATCTGAGATTTTAGCTTAAAATGATTCTCATTGGTTTATCTTAGGTTTATAATTGTATTGTTTAATTGGGGATTTTGAAATGTCAGTAATTCATAAGGAATTAAATTGTTTGTTTGTCCATCCATCCATCCATTTTCTGTACCGCTTAATCCATGCAGGGTCGTAGGTGGGCTGGAGCCTATCCCAGCAATGATCAGGCGAGAGGCAGGGTACACCCTGGACAGGTCGCCAGTCTGTCGCAGGGCCTTGTTTGTTTGTTTATTCTTTTATTTATTTTTACTTTTTCCATTTTGTTGCATCTATGCAACTGTGTACATTTCCATGTGTACAATATGCAATTAAAAGTTTTAGTTCCTTGACTGAAGCCTTTCCATTGTATTCTATTTGAACCTTGAACTCAAATACATTTCAGAGGGAAATGTTGTCTTTTCTGCCTGACAACATTTATTTCACAGATTTATATATATCTTATTTAAAGATTTTAGCAAACAAAAGTGCAAAATAAAAAATCAGGCCAGTTGTACATAAAAACAAAGAAGACAACATAACATTTAAAAGTTTATCCACAAGGCATTGCAGAACACTGGGGACTGCATAGCCTATATTGGCTTAGTAAGGAATAACTAAATACAGGTAAGGAATAATTGCTGACTAAAGGGTTAATAAATTAATAAATAAAAAGATTAAGTAAAGATTATTAAATGACAGAAGATAGCTGAATAAAAATGCATCGAGTTAAAGTAACACTAGATTAGTCCATGTCCTTAAAACTCTGCTTCTGACTCATTTGATGGCACACTGACATTACTCATGTTCGTTCTTGGAGCCATTGTTGATCTGCTGTCCCGAGGCTGAGAAACTGCACTTCACAACTTTTTTCCCAGCCTGAGGCATATGACAGCTTCGTTTTGCTTTTCGGCATCACGTCACATGCCAGGAACTGGATATCAACACACTGGCGGTTTTGAATGCACATCATGGCTGATTTAGCAAAGGAACGGAATGGGACATTATTGGAGGAAGAGAGGGGGGAAAAGAAAGGAAGTGACAGACCAAGAAATATCAAGAATAGAGTCAACATCAGACTGACTTTTACTGTCTTCAGCCAGAAAAGTCAGTCTGATGTTGACTCCGCTCAGAGAAGAAGATGGGTACCAAATTAGCCTTTACTAGGGGGTGGCAAAGTGCGAAAATCTGCCAAAGTTCAGTAGTACCATTTTGAGATGGCAGAGTGGACTGCATATTTTTAATAAGGCTAAATTAAAAAGTCCTGGATCCAGATCAGAATCTGGATTTAGCCAAGCCCAAGCTAGCCACAAGCTTACTCATAAAAAGCTAATATGGTTTTCATGCAAATCATATTTTTTTCAGTGATCCTGCTAACTGATAGGAAAACAAACAAATTCTTTGTATTGAGCAACATATACCAAAGCACCAATACTGTCATTTAAAAACAACACTGGAAGAAACAACATTGAGGTATTTCCCAGTTTTTAGTAACTTTCAAACCAGCAACTGTAATGTCTATACTGCACTCTATGGTCACTGTACGAGTCACTCTTGGAAATTAGACTCTGCATCTCAGTGAGTTGAACCTATATACATAGAGGTAAAAATAACCTTTTTAAAAATTAACTAAAATTATCTAAATCCAGACCAAAATGACCATGTTTCAATGCTCCACCAAGTTGCATTAATTGAAATGAAACAGTGACAGCCATTCCTATGATTTCATCATAGTGAGAGCACATAGTAAACCAGTCATATATTGTCTTAGGCTGAAATAACACTATGACTGAAACATGGTTTTAAGATACCGACCACCAATGCTTGTTTTGAAATTGTCACAACTCATGATATACCCTCTTATTCTCTCTTTTGAAATAGGAAGGGTTAAAGCTGTTTGTATGTCCATAGGAAAACATTTTAATAGTAACAAAGAAATGATGGGAAAAATCAAATAATTGTAACATCAGGTGTTTCTTTAAAGAACATAAAGCTGAATTATTTCCAACTGGCTGGCTGTTCGTCATCGTAAGCAGCCGCGACATGGCCCGTTTTTATGCTCTTATTGTTCACAGGGGGCTTTGTTGAGCTGAAACGTCATCGTCCACCATCTCTATTAATAGCCAAACTCTGAAACGGTAGCAGATGATGTCAGACTTTGTGTGCATGTGCGTGAGCGTGTACATACAGCCAAATGCAACGGTATATTAGCCTATTCATCAGTGAAAAGAGGTCTCCTTTGTATGAGCATGCGTCATAGAGGCACGGGTCAGCTTTTCAGGGTACAGAGCGAAGTTTAATCAGGTCGGAGTTATAGCTGGGAAGAGATAAACAGAGATATAACCCCGAGAGTCAGAACAAAAACCATATGTCATTTCTTTCCGGTAAAAGGAGGGAAACATTAGGCTATTAGCTCTGGAAAGGTTTATCCAAAGGGGACAAAGTTCACCGGGAGAAACTTGGGTTGAATAGCTGATACCTAAAGCAGCTCTCGGGAGCTGAGGGAGTGAGGTTTTGTACTTGAAACTTAAGACTGATAAAGGCAGTCTAATACTCAAGCAGGGTTTTTGGTGTGATAAGGATTGTATTATCCAGAGAGCTTGGCAGCTTCAGCTCTAAGGTGGTGAATCAAACAGACAATGAATACTGCATTCTCCAAAAGACAGCTTTATTATCACAGGGACTTGTAGTGAATTCAGTGGCAGTCCGGGCCAATGTATGACTCAGACTGAGGGGAATCTAGCTTAGCTGTCACTGAAGAGCCATTGTAAAGGAGGAATAAAAAGCGGTATTGACTCCCCTCATCTGCTCTTTCCTCAGGGGATCTATTGGTGTGGTTTAGTGGGAGGATGGATGTGACTGATCCAGCACTTTTTAGGGTTATGGCTTTTCTATGAAACTATTTAGGCCCATTGGTAATTTAGCCTCCAAAAACAATTACCAGTGTATCATTTCATTGCATAGTGATTGGTTTTAGGAAGAAGCATTCCTGGTTTAACATTGATAACAATATGACTATAAAGTTCAAAAGAGAGGCAAATAACATTTTAAACATTAATTTATCTAAATTCCAGTAAACTGTGCTCTGGAGATATGTTTAAGATCAGAAAAATCTTATATTTAATCTTTCTGGAAAATGACAATGATATTGAAATAATGTCTAAATATCGCACTCAAATTAAGCTACACATGTCCATATTTTTGGGTGCTGGAGGACCTGCATTGTAAAAGTTGTTGTATCTTCATGAGGAAGATGGCTCAGTATGCTCTAATGATATTAGGCTCAGTTTCTGTTACAGTGTGAATGCCAAAGTCTGCATATGCCACACACTGCATGTAATCCAGCTGCTTAAATCTTGGCTGCCATCCTCTGCATGATATATGCTGTCATAATAACAATATACCACTTCACTATAACATAGACAAGAATGAGACAAATTAATCAAAATAGGAGGTGTGATATGTGGAATCTGCTTCCTAAAAAGCCTAATTATAAATTATTTATTAATACCGTACCGTACCGTACCGTCCTCTTCCGCTTATCCGGGGTCGGGTCGCGGGGGCAGCAGCTTGAGCAGGGAA
>JAOXYM010000004.1:6080439-6092162 GCA_028567055.1 Leptatherina wallacei | reverse complement strand
GAATATATATAGCATATATATATATATATATATATATATATATATATATATATATATACACATATATGAGAGAAAGAGAGAGAGATCTGCAGATATTTCATGAGTCTTGCATCATTGACAATTAAAATTTTTTGATTTAACAGGAAGGGGCAAAAGTCCAATTTCATGTGATCATAATCATAACATTTTGTGTCTGTATGATTAACAGAATTTCTCTGACATATTTTTGCTGCTGTCGGCATTGAAAGGTCTTCTTAATACAGTGCACAGCGACATCTAGTGATGAATAACAGATGTGTGCTTTGTGCTATGCCGTCAATTTAATGCACATTTTCCCTTTTCGGCTGAGAAAATTTGACCATCCTTTCAGTATTTGATCAGGTGTAACTGTCTCCAGGTGTGTGCGTGTGTATACAACACCCACTTTATAAATTGCGGGTATTAATTGTGATTCTCGGTCAGCCACAGGGACGTCACTAGGATCTAAAAACCGAAGGGGTCCCTCAAGAAATGACATACAAAGTTGCCACTTTCAGCCAGCAGTGAAATCATGATGACAATGAGTAAAAACCAACCTTGAAGAGCAGTTATTATAATGATCTCCAGTTACTGTAATGTCATTTTAGACACAAAGCTGTGTGGGACTTGAGGGAAGTTATATGACGACATGCTCCTGCTGAAATCTTCTGGATAAGATGATAAAAATGCTAAATGTCTGAATACAAGTGTGGAAAATAAGTTTTAGGACACCCCATGTATTTGTGAAATCATGCATTAGGACTCATTCTTAGGTTTTCAAGTGCAATTTCTTTTAGTACAGTCACAGCCAAAATACTAAACAAATCCTCAATCAATCACTAACACCTCAATCATTATAGCAAATAATGAAATAAATTAATTCATGATTAGGGGGGGCTTAAGAACATTTTAGGGTGGCTAATAACTTCCTAAAATAGGCCTAACAACGCCCATGGTCAGCCATCATCCACAAAACCTGTGTAAAGAGAACTTTTTTGCAAACAAAAATTTCAAACATTGTGAAATACGGGATTCTAGGAGCTGATATTGAATTTGAAGGTGTGAAAAATTCTAAATAATGCTTCTAGTTGGCAAAGGTATCATTAGTATTTTAAAAATAATTTTTATAGAGAATAGTATGCAGCCTTTAAAAACACTATGGCCTGGATGACTGATTTCCTCCTTTTACTAAGTTTGTCTTTGGACCTGAACACCTCAGGAAGAGTCTGTTTAGCTACGTAATTACTCTTGACGGTATTACCTTGGCTTCCAGTAACACAGTGAGGAACCTTGGCAGTATTTCGGGCCAGGATTTGTCTTTTGACTCGCATATAAAACAGGTTTCTTTGACCGCCATCTTCCCCCTATGCTAAAATAAGGTACATCCTGTCACAGTGATGCAAAAAAATAGTCCATGGATTTGTTCCTTCAGGATTGGACTATGGCAATTCCTTATTGGAAAACCTATAAAATCCCCTGAAAAGCCTCCAGTTGATCTAAAATGCTGCAGCAAGTGTTCTGATGATGAATTATTATATTTCTCCAGTTTTATTTTCTCTTCATCGGCTCCCTGTTAAATCAAGAATATGATTTCAAATTCTTCTCCTCACATCTAAAGCTCTTAGTGACCAAGCTCTATTGGATCTTAAGTATCTCAGAGTTCCATATTTTCCCATCAGAGCACTTCGCTCCCAGTCTGCGGGTTTACTGCTGGTTCCTGAAAGTAGAATGGGCGACAGAACCTTTAGTTATCAGACCCCTCTCTGTGGAACCAGCTCCCAGTTTGGCTTCAGGAAGCAGACACCCTCTCTCTCTTTCAGATTAGGTTTTTTGATAAATCTTCTAGTTAGGTCTGTCTTGGTGACCCTTATCCATCCCTTCAGTTCTGCTGCTATAGGCCGAGGCTGCTGGGGGATGTCACACGATGCACTGGGCTACTTTCTGCTCTTTTTACTCTATGTAGAAATATCTGACATTATTGTTGTCATTCATTTTTGTTTCTCTTCTTCTTTCTCAGCAGGTAACCCTGGATTAGAGTTATGCTGCTGGTTGACCACTCTTTCCTGGTCTCTCTGCCCCTAACTTGAAGATGTCTGTCCTTCCTGGTTCCGATGGAGGTTTTCCTTCCTGGTTCTGATTCCGATGGAGGTTTTCCTCTCCACTGACTCCTCGTGCAGCTCAGAATAACGAATTGAATCAAAGGGAAGATTTGAATCCATCCGGTGGTTTCCATATGTTTCATGAATTTATATGAACACAGTTATTATAAATTGGACTAATGTGGATCATATGATGGATGATTGGATTATAATTGGATTAAATTGAACTGTGTCTGTATTGAGCACTATGAGAGCTGCCCTAACTTCACCCATAAAAGATAGATGCCAATTCCCAGATCTGACTTCAGATCTAATTCACCATAAGCAGTGAAAGAAGAAAACTGGGAGCCGGCTCTTCTGATTCACTACAAAGCATCGGCTCTCAGAGCAGCATCTTTTGATCATGACACATCATTAATCTGTAGAAATGTTATGACTTTGTCGAGAGTTAGCGCTGTACAAATAAACCTGAAATGAACTGAATATATAGCAAATATAATGGAGAGCAGGAAATCACTTCATACATGATGGGGTATCGTACTATCCTCTGTACTGCAAATTTATGCTTGACAACATGCAAATTGGACAGTTTGCTTGTGTCTTTCTACTGATGATTAAACTCAGTGTTGGGTGGCAAAGTTCACTCCACTGAGAGGTAAATGTTGACTGACAGTGTTAGCGAGCCAGCTGTATGTGTGTGCAGACAATTAAAAAACACTAATTGGTCAGAATGATTGTTATATAATCCACAAATTACAAAGAAATGCTCAAATGTGCAACAACCTTGTCATACTAGTACATGCACAAAAATACATATCAACAATTTACAGATCAAGATTTAAATGTGTTTAAAGTCTAACTTGCACTGATGTTTGTGTACCATTGTACATATCTATGAATTTGTCTTGTACAATTTTCTTTACCTGCTTGGTAAAATCCAAAAGTAAAAACAGGAATATATATATATATATATATATATATATAATCTCCAGCCACAATGCCACAGCAAGAAATAATTTACATTTTTCCATTCACATATTCCAGAAGATGGATAATGAGGACAAGGAGACCACAATTACTTGAGTAATAACACCAAATATGAGGAGATACCAAGAAGAAAAAGGAAAGATAAAAACAGAATGCAGAGAATTGATTGCTTTTCCTTTTTCAAACTCAAGATGGAAGTGTTGCTTTGTGTTTGATTTGTCACCATACAGTATACTGATGCACAGTTATAAAAATGGCTTACGAGCTTTCTTCTCAGCCTATATCAATATGATGAACATAAAAAAATAAAGAATAAAACAAAACAAAAATTCTTCAATGCTTGTTCTTTAGTGAAATGATTAGCTCATCTGTCCTCATTTTCAATATGACCCATTCATCTCAAGGACTAGTACATTAATTGGACAACTTTTTCTGTCACCAAATCACTGAAAATATTCACTTCTCTCAGTTTAATATAAAATTTGATTTAAGTTCCCATGCAATAAAGATGTGTAGTAAGAAGAAATCTACATTCAACAAGCAAAAAAAAAAGAAAAAAGAAGAAGAAGATTCTTACACTAATTATGTCTACATGCTGCATGAGACTTTAATTTTTCAAAAATTAGCAGATAATAAATTATTAAATATTGTTATTTTTGCATTTCAGAAATGTGTTTTCATTTGTATTTAGGGGAATATTGTTCTAATTACATAGCAGAGACTAACACACATTTATTTTCTTATAAAATATTCTAGAAACTATGGTTTATGATATGTAATTTAGTTGTATGGTTAGCAGGTTTTCTTTGAGTAATCAGGGTCCAGTCCAGTATATAACCTTTATTTAATTAGATATGTCATGGGAACCCTGGTTTAATCAGAATATGTTTTTTTTTTGTTTTTACCTAAACCGAAAAAATAGTGTTTTTTAAGCAAACTAGTGTATTTGATAAAGGAGGATGCAAACCCTGAAGCGAACGCTATCCATTTAAATTGTGAAAGGTCGAGTAATGTCGCGAGATTTGAACGCGGGATTTCCATGAACGGTAGGTGGAGAATCGACACTACAAAGTAGAGTCGGTGTCCAAGCAGCTGTTCTTTATATCAGTCTCCGTCGTTATGACAGTCAGGCAAGCTTTTAAACAACAGCAAAGACGTCTGCTGGTGTCTCCGGTCATTTGGTGACTGACGGCACCAGTGTGTCACCAGTGGGTCAGTCGCCGTGTCCACCGGTGTCCTTGTTTTCATGTCCTCTCGAGCCTGTGGTCGCAGCTCGGGATCGACTCGGCGACACGCTGAGGCGCTGATGTTGCCCAAACGAGCTAACCTCTCAGCTGTATTCATGGAAGAAAGCATCTTTGTTTCTGGGACTTAAGGTGAGACTTTCTTCTCTAAATGAAGATTTCATCTATTAGTTTTACAAGGAATAGGGTTTTTGTGGTGATGAAATTCCTCTAGCTTCACTGTTAACAGGGATTTTCCTTTGCAGCTGTAGCACAGAGGAGCGTTTCCAGCAGCTATCTGTAAGAAATAAAAATAATACATAAAAAAAAGCATCCAGCTGATGGTTTAGAATATTAAACAGACACATAGAGGTCTGTTTTACAGCTCGAGCCTTTAAAATCAATTTATACAGAAGTATGTGAATTTTGATCATTTAAAAAAATTATTATTATTAAGATTTGATTTAATGTTATGTTTTGGCCCCATGTAATGACTATAGTCTAGATAAATGTAATCCTTTTCATTCTAAAAAAAATGTCTATCATTCTATTTTATCCTTTTTTCTCAAGTTGATATACTCATTTACTGATAATATATTAATTTTAGTTTATTGTGAATTTTTTTTACTGTAGTATATTTGATTTGGTTTAGTTTTATTCTATAATAAAACATTTTTTATAAATTGTTTTTTAAATTTTATTTCTGCTTCATTTCCTGACAGTACTTTGATTTAATTTGACTGAAGTTAGTTTAATTTAATTTTTGGTTTATTTTTATTCTTTATTTTATTTGAATTCTTTTTGTTAAATTTGTTTTTAGATTTTTTTTTCTGCCTGACAGTAATACCACCTGTAAAAAAGGAAATGACTTACCTTTCCTGATATTTATTGTTCATCAACTCGAACACAAGATGGCATTTCTTCTATGTGTTTCTGCCAATTAATTGACCTCATAACTGAATACTGAAGTTTGCTTTTTTATAAAGCATATTAGTGTTCTTATAATTTTGGACTGCTATTGTATAATGTATTTTTAGATCTTGAGCAAATCCCCACTTATCAGTCTTATCAGTTTTCACACTTGATCCCACTTGTTCCTTCCCGGAACAAGTGGGATCTTGTGGACTCCGTATGATACTGTCTCTGCAGTCCTGCTTTTGTGATTGGAAATAAATTCAATGCCATCCTCTGTGAATTTTTTCATAAGAAGAAATTGAGTTTGGAATAAGCTTTGGTTAATATAAATTCCACAACCACTTAATTGATTTGCATGGCTTTTTATAATGGATGCATTAATATGTGGTATGTTAGATTATGCAATAGTAAAAATCTCATTATGTTCTTCTAAAAAGGTGCACAGAAACGTATCTGCAGGAAAAATAACTGTCAAAAGTCTTGTAGATGATCATGATGGTGAACGCTGCAAAAAGTGAAATCTGAGGAAGATGAAACTTCTTAGATTACACATGATTTTTCACTCTGAATGTTTTTATGAAAGAACATGTCCAGTAGCAGCTGCCAACAAAAAATAATGGATTTCCTCAAACAGCTCCAGTTTTCTTGATCTGAGTGAAATTCTCTTACTTAATAACATTCCTGAGAGAAAAGCAAGTATAGATCTTCAAATGTGTAATCTTACTTAGATTCCAGTTTTTGCTGGCGTCTGATCTTCGGTCCCCTGTAAGGGCAAAATATGAAGAACATTTTTAGGGAAAAATTACCTCATTGTTGCACCCAGAGTTGTCAATAAAAGTCTTTTTGCTGTTTTTATTCCCAAAAACGTTTACAAAGCGACCACTGAGGCTTTGTTTTAGATTTTTGAAGCTGAAATCTGGATCTTGTCCCAATCAGTCCTCTTTGCTTGCTTTTTTCCCCACTTCCTGTTCCTTTTCTTCTTCTTTGCTTTGTTTCTTTTGCTGGTCGCATGTCAGCTGTACTTCCCAACAGTGACCCTGCGATTTCTTGTGGTATTGCTACGTTTTCTATGCCAAGGAACAGATGGCTAAACGCTGTGAAAACCGTCCGTCCGCATGCCCATTCAAGCATAAATGGGCCTTAAGTCTACCAAATCTACCTGGGCGGCCATCAACATACCTGGGTAGACTGCCAAAGGACATGTGGGGGACACCTGCCTCTGTAGTGGACAACTCAGGAAGCAGCAATAACTCTGTTCAGTGGAATTGAATTGCATTCGGTTCAGTTAATTTCCAATTACCTTAATTCAATTAAACTCATTTCAGTTTCTTTCCATTAATTGCAGCACCATTCCATCAATAAGGTTACGTTAAATACGGTTTGGTCACGACCAGTGTTGGTCAAGTTACTCAGACATGGTAAGTAGTTACTGATTACTTCACCAAGAAAGTAAACCATTTACTTTACTGATTTTCAAAAGTAGTAATTACTTTTCAAAAACATGTTGCACAACCTGAATAAGCAATAGACCTTTCAGCCTAATTCTAGTCTTTCTGGATATTCCATCATATAATAACTTAATAATAAATTATTTTATTAGTTTCAATCTTTTAACTTCATTGCATCAAGCAGAATTAAATACAACATTCTCTTCACATTCCACCATATTGTAACAAAACAAACTAACAAATCTGTCTTCTGTTGACTTATATTTCTGCACATTACAGCATATAGAATAAAATTATTTTTGTCTGTATACTCCTTAATTTGAATAATTAATGAAATAATTAAACTCGGTCTTTCCTGGCTGTATTCTGAATTATTAACATTTACATATTTTAACAGTTGGTAAAGTGCAAGGTGGAGTAACATGAGTTTATCAAAACAGAAATTGCTGTTGCATGCTACATTTAGGCTGTTAGTCCAGTCTCATTTTATGGCTACCCTGACAAGGCCCTATGTTTTTTTTTTTTTCTGGAGTGAAACTGGTTATATTGCATCATCAGAAGCTTCTCAAACCTTCTATCAGACAGTCTGTTCCTTTTTGTGGAAAGCACTAAGCCACCTAAACTGAACAGCTGTTCCACTGGTGCATTGGACAGAGTTGGAGTGTTGTATTTCATGTACATATTTTTGAGGTTTGTGAACTGAATCAGAATCTTGAGCTCATACCCTGACCTTAAATAGAATTTTTTTTAACTTTTCTGCTGAGTAGCTTTCTCTGTGCTGGTTCTCAAAATCAAAAAAGTCCATTTCACTTGAGCTGACTGGCAGTTGGGATACATTAGTATTGTCAACTGCAGGAGCAGCTTTACAACACTCTGTTGTCAGAAGCTCCTTCCCATGATCTCTCCTACACTCATCTCTCAGCCATCTAAGTTTGAACTTGGGACAAATGGCCACTGCAAGGAGTCCTTCTTGGCTCTCCAGTAGATTATAAAAATGAGTCTTGATGGCCTGTGAAGTACAGTATGATGTAATTAATAATATATTGATGTAATTGGCTATTTTAATTATTTTGTGACCTAAACCATCTCATGTGCTATCAATACTGTACACTTTGTTTAAAGCGAAGTGTAACATCTGCCCACCATAAATGGTATAATAAATTCCACAAATCCACCCAAATAAATGATCAAATAATAATCTTACCTTTACAATGACATTCGGAAGGCTGGCTGTCATCTTTCAGGGCAAGTATCTTTGACATCAGGCTTGTGAGTTTTGGTAGTAAAGCCCCATAGGTGCACTCATCCCCTTGCAAGATGTCCAGTGCTACTGTCAGGGGCTTCATCACAGTGCAGTACTCCGTTTCATTAAGGCACTTGATTCCCAGTTTTAAACACACGGGATTCAGTTCATTCAGGGGAATTGTAATGATTCAGGAAATGGCCTCAAACGGGGAATTCCACCTTGTGGATGTGGGCACCATTAACTTCCTGCGGCTGACCTCTTCCACCTCTTCAGAGGCTAATGTTGATTGACTTGCTTTAGTCCAAAGAGAAATGCATTTTGCAATGCTACTCCTATATGCAGCCTTGGTGTCTGCACAGGAATTTAGATGTTTCTCAACATAACTTGTTGAAATCAAGCTAATAGTGTGCGATGCACATCTGTAGTGTGGGGGGAGGCCAAACTGTCCATTACCAGATGCGGTTGAAAGAACTTCTATGTCATCTGTAAAAGTCTGTTCCTTTTCATCACATTCTTCATTTTCAGACTCCAAATTACAGGGCTGACATACTCTGAATTAATTTATTCAATATCTGCTCCAATTAAATCACGTGTGCCTACCTCTAATTCTTTTACATGCTAAGGCAGCCTTGTTGCGCTATAAAGTGGAATTAAACCAGTTAACTGTTACACCCATAAAACTTACTATTCACCATCCAGTTGTCAGCAGTGGTGGAAACAAAGTCTACTTCTCCGAGTGTAGCCTTCAAATTAGTGTCCATTGTTGTTTTCTCTATCAAGGTAACCTGAAAATAACTTCCTCTGCGGCAACTTGGTCGGTATTTTTTTCTACGATGAGTGTACAGTGGAAATGACCAATATGTCCTCGACAACATAGCCGGCGACGAGCGTATTCGGTTCAGCGACACTAAATCCTGGTGCTCTTCAGTCTATTTTCACCTGTTTAGCAGGAGACTGGCTGTCCACAGCGGTCTTTGGTAGATCCGGGGGAATCTCAATGAGTTTCACATTTCTGTACCGGCTTGCGCACCTACCGGCTGTAGGTGCTTGCACAGATTTGAGGTGGAATTTATATTTTTTTGTGGATAAAGGTTTTCTTCTCACACAGAATGTACAGCAAACGCTAATGTCTGTCGTTACCACTGCTGTCGCACCGCTCATACGTCATTGTAATGAGACACAGCCTGCTGGGGGAAATGAACAGAAATCTAATTACTGTTTTTACAATTGTAATCCCTTACCTGTTACTGGAAAAAAGTAATCGGATTACAGTAACGCGTTACTTCTAACACGTTACTGCCAATCACTGGTTACGACAAAGTTATTTAAAGGCACGTTTACTGTCTAATTCATTCCAATTCATTGGAGTCCAATTAAATCTGAAATACGATCCACATTAGTCCAATTTACAATAACTTCATTTACTGATCATAATAAGAGTGTGAAATTGTATTCAGGAAATGACACTGCTCTTCAAATAATTCAATTTGACAAACGAACACTGAAGTCTCAACTTCCTGTCTGGTTGGACTACATTTCACTTGAGTGGCTGCGGCAAATGGACGACAGTACGGAAAGTCAGCCACATGTCCCCCTGCTGCCTGGTCTTCAGGTCTGTCCTCACCTGAGTCATTACAGAAAACTGAGAACGACATTGTTCTGTTTATCCAAACGTAATTAACGTAATCTGAAACAACACTTGAAGTCGAAACTTCCTCTCATCCACATCTAATGTTACTGTTGCTAACACTGTTATAAATTAAATTAAATTAATAGCATTTTTTTTTTTTTATTTTTTTTTTTTTACATTGACGTTAACCCCTCAGTTCCACTGAAAACGGAAGTGGCGTAGAGCGGCTGTGCCATAGAGCGGCTGTGCCATGTTTTCTGCCCGGCACCCTATTCCACCAAAAGCACTTAAGACCAGTGTAGTACTAAAGTTGGCCACTAGATGGCTCTCCAACACCAGGAGTTCAGCAACAGCTCACGGGTCAACAAAAACTCGCTGTGTGTTGTAATACATAAAAAGATGCTTTGTCAGTTACGTGTTGCGTTTAATCGGCTTGTCAGATCTTGAGGTGGAGGCGAGGAGACTGGCAGACTTGGACTCATCAAACTGAGCTACATTAGCTAGCTTATTGACCACTATCATTCTTTAGCTAACTACTCTCCTGGAAGTTGACAGCACAGGTCAGAGCTAGTAGTCTACTTACCGAAGACAGATGGACAGGCACTTTGCTGCTGAAATAGATCGCCTGTAGTTTGTATCCTGGAGGAATATGCGGGCTAATCCTCCCCAAAAGATCATCAAACTGGGATCGGGTGAGACTGAATTTCCCTGAAAGCAGCCGTCATCCAGACATAACTCCTGGATAAAATGATGAAATTCACCGGGCTCTCAGTACCTCTGGAGTATCTGGTAGACCCAAACACACCAACGTCTTAGGTTTTCCGACTTCCAAAGCAGGTAAAAGGCCACAACTCTTTCAAATAACTCAAAATAACCTGGCTGCCATATTCGTTGTTGATGGAAGTGACTGACGCTAAAACAAACAACCCTTCCCACCCCAGAAAGTTCAACTTGATGTACAAACGAAGCGTTTTATCCTCACAAATAATATGCTCCAATCGCACGAATAATACGCTCTATTCTTGTGAATAATTTGCCCAAATCAAGCAAATAAACATCCAGTATCTTGACGTTTTGAAATATAGGCGTGTACGCAAATGGAAGCGCCCGGTGTGAACGCAAGGATCGAATACTGAAGTCAGCAGACCAGATAGCGTCCGCAAACGCTTCACGCTTTCCTTTTTTAGTCATTTTGTCATTTTCATATGCAAACTATACTGCATAGGTGTCAAACTATGGCCCGTGGGCCAAAATTGGCCCGCAATGTAATTCTATTTGGCCCACGAGGCAATACCAAACGACTTTTAGAGCTGGCCCGCCTATATTATACAGCACATGTACAGTTAATTCTCCAAATCCCAGAATGCTCTGCTGGTGTTTTTGGTGCATCAATCAGGACAGGACCCTCTCCTTTGCTGACAGTAATCCTAACATCTCACAGAGGACATCTGACTGATGAAAACCTTCGCTCGATCCTGAGGACTTCCTTAGCTCAGAGCCTGAGCCCAGACATTGATAGACTAGCATCCTAAAAGAGATGTGAGGTATCTGGCTTGGACACGTCAGAGTAGATCAGTGGGGAGTAAACTGATCTATAAACATTTTCCTGCTACTCAAAGGCATTGGCTTGAATGAAGGATATTATTAGTTGATTGGTTTATTATTATTCTTTTAAATTTATTATTAGCCTGTGGAATAAGTTTACTGTTGAAATTTAAATCAGAAGGCTGCAAAGAAAGAGATGGATACCATTTCTATTTAAACTTTATTTATTGAATGAATGCCACTGATGTGTTCCATTATTAGAAATTATTTATTGCATAATATTAAGCTTTGCTTGTTCCATATTGAATGTTTAAGCAAAATTTGTTTGAGTCCATGTGAAAAGTTTCATTGTTTTATCTGGAGGAAGATTTATTTTTAACAAATATCAATGTTGGCCTGCGACTGTCTAAGTTTTAGGTTTTGGCCCACCGTGTATTTGAGTTTGACACCCCTGCTCTACTGTGTCCATGCCAGCTTCTGCATCCTCTATCCCTGAGGGAAAAGAGATGGTAAAATAAAGTATATAGAATAGAATGAATAGAATAGAATGACCTTTATTGTCATTATACTCGGAGTATAACGAGATTGGGGAGCTTCCCCTTCCAGTGCAAA
>JAOXYM010000004.1:6050921-6068996 GCA_028567055.1 Leptatherina wallacei | reverse complement strand
ATGTATAGAGCAATGAAAGAATGGAACTCACTACCAGATTATGTCACTCAACAGAACAATATGACCAATTTCAAAATTAAACTAAAAGATTATTACTTAACAAGAAATTTCAATCATTTGTAGCAATGTTATAGTGCATCAAATCTTTGCTGTGATTACATTTTTAAGAAACTGAGAGATTTAAATGAAAGAGCTGTGATAAAGTGTTTGAACTGTCTTTAGTACATTTACCTGTGTTTGTTCATATGGAATTTATTGAATGAGTATATGTATCGGTACGGGACAGTATGTAATGAGTAAGTATAGTTATATGGTGTGTTTGTGTGTGTGTATGTGTTGTATTGCATGACCATTGTGTTTTGTGCTATCATATGGATGTTTGTATTGTCTTTGAGGAATTCTGTTCACCCTGGAAGAATAGCTGCTGCCTGGCAAAAGCTAATGGGGATCAAATAAACAAATAAATAAAACTGTAAAATTTGCTCTACCAAATATTAGATCAGGCTTTTAAAGGGTAAAAAAAACTGTGAAATTAAAGTTTGACACCATAAATTAATTTAAATAAGAATCTGTTGCATGAAACAGTAAAACGTATTGTTCCTGCAAACAACAATGACTGACTGATAATGAAGCTTTTCATGCATCAGATATGTTATTTTGTAAACCTACCTAGATTTATTGTTCATTGACACAAAATTACCAACATACATTTACAGTAGGATCTCAGATTAAATCTTTTATTGTTATTAGTGCTTTTCAAATAAAATTGAATGGATGGAAGATGAAGAGTTGCACAGTGAGTGTATGTGCATGGATATTAATATGCTTTTGAGTTGCAGAGTTTGCATATTTCAAATGTTATTTTATTGTCATTTTAGCTGTTTTTAAAGGGACACATTAAAAGGAGTGAATCAATCCAAAAAGACCATCATGAACCACCATGATAATCACAAGATAATTCAGACTAATACCCAAAAAAAGACACAAGTGTACTCACTTTGTGATCTCTTCCTATAAACCAGCAACACCAGCAGCAATCCCACTATCAGCGATCCGATCACCACAACAGGAGCAATGACTTTGGAAGTCGGATTCGTATCCGTCTGTCCTCCAAGCTCTGAATAAATCCATTTAAAGAAGACGAAAAATTTTATACTTCAAATTGTGCTGAGGATGAGAGAAGTTGTTAGAATAATGCATGCATGCACTTGTGCTCCTTTAACAACCTAAATTAACCTTAATTTTATTATTTCTTTTTAACTGAAACAGTCCCTATGCAGCCAGAACAGAAAGTAAACTAAACACTATGACTGGTGTTTGACAGCTCTTGCACCAATATTGCAACCTTGTGCAAGAGGACAAATCAACACATACTGAAGCCATGAGAACTTAGATTACAGCTCAGATAAGTAGCTCTTCCCTGTCATGAGCAGCCTCAGATCATCACTTGCTTTTGTGTGAGCTGAAGTTCTGATGACAGACATATCAGATCAGAGACCTGCTGCAGCCTGTTTGTTTACTCATTTCTCTTTACACAAGTGTGGTGAAGCTACTATACTTTTTTTTTCATTTTGGATCAAACAAACTCATTAGGTTGCAACTTCCTTCTGCTGCATTCAGCTTTTGTAATCACTTTTGTGTATGTGTGTCTCTGCGTTAATCTAACAACTCGTGCACACTTTTGTTAAACTTTGTACTTCCTTGGAAAATCAAAATCCTCCAGGATGCCAAGAAAAACATGGCTAACAGCTTGCTCTGGGGTGAGCAATCCTAAACCAGGTGTGTGCTTATGTAACTTCAGCTGGACTGTATATCTGCTGGAGCACAGCATTATCATTTTTTTGTGTTAAGCTGGACAGTGCCAGACTGCTCTGTATCATACCCTGAGATTTTGGTGGCATTTCGAATGAGATCTCATCTTCTTTGCTTCCACTGGAGTTGAACACGATGCAGGTGTATTTGGAGAAAGTGGATGCTGGCAGTAAAGGCAGCTTGCTTATCAGCAGAAACAGACCACTAGCCATCTCCTTCAACTCTAATTTGGCACTTTTTGTCCATTCCACTTCATTTTCATCAAACCAGCGGAGTTCACCTTTAGGGTAGCCACCTTGTGATGTACAGATCAGGGCACTGTGTGCATTTGGAGTGTCTGTCTCATTCACATGAGAGATGGATGGTGTACTGTATCTGGCTGTAAAAGCAAAGGAGAAAGCAGACGTTATCAAAGAGCTGAACGTTGCACCATGATGCCAATCACATGACAGCAATAAAGTGTCTGAATAAGATTTCGTAACCATATTTCACAAGTTATTATCAGCATATAAAGTCAGTGATGCACTTTTAGGAAAAATAGCTGCCAAAACTTTTGATCTCTGCTGAGGTTATTTGTTGCACCGAAACAGAAATTAAAAACAACACACAGTGAGACAGTTGAATGAGTGTACAGGGAATCCCATTCTGATGGTCCAGGAAAGTCCCCTCAGGCCTAAAAATAATTCTTCATTCAATTCAAGTCTTTGAAAAATGTTTTAATAATAAATTCTTCTACAAAGATCATGGATCCGCTTTACCTTTCACTCTGAGGTTGGTGGTGTATTTGTCCTCACCGCTGTCAGTGATCACTTCACACTTGTAGACTCCAGCGTCTGCCACCTTAGTGTGTGTGATGAGGAGGGATACGTTCATGCTGCTCTCCTCCCAGGAGGACTTAGCAAACTGGTAGCCCGGCTCAAGTTTCGTGGCCCCATTGTGAAAAAACAATAAGGCATCCTTGATTCCTGTCTTCTTCCAAGTCACTGCTCTGACTTTTACATTTTTATCATTCGGTCCGGGTTTGATGACACACATCAGCACTGACTGATGGCCATGCTGCCCCATGTTGGTTTCATCACATTCCAGTTTCACAAAAGCTGTAGTAAAAAGAAGAAAAAAAGTCAACATGAAAGGAAAATTACATGAATATTTTAGATATAAACTTGTAAGATTATGAATGGACTTAAATTGAACTGAGCTTACAGTGCACAACTCCTGTGAAAATCCAGACTGCCATGAAAACGTAGAATTTGGAACTACTGGAGGCCATGTTTCTTTCCCTGAAATGGCATAGACATTAATTAGTTCCGCGTCTTAAATTTCCACGTTCGTGACAGTACAATAAGAAAAAGGCTGAATGAGTATGGTCGGCTTGAGAGGGTTGCAGGAGAAAGACTCCTGTATCTAAAACAAACATGGACGCTCAGCTCAGGCAACATTCCATCTGAACAAATCACAAGACTTCTGCAACTATGTGCTTTGGACAGATAAGATCAAAGTAGAGATGTCTGGCCATGATGCATGGAGCCATCCCTGGAAAAGCAAAAAAAAAAAAAAACACCATATCAACACAAACATGGTGGTGGAGTACTGGTAATTTGGGCTTGTTTTGTAGCCAGAGCAGTAACTGAGTCAACCATGAACTCCTCTGTAAAGAAAAAGTTAAAACTGAGTCATGCCGAACATGCCAACACATAGTTATGGTATAATACTGGTATGGTCTCATAATGCTGGTATGCTGGGTTTATATTGGTGGTGTAATGGCCCAGTTAAAGCAGTTAAAGATCTCAACCTGCTTGAAATGCTGTTGTTAGACCTTTAAAAAAGTTGTACATAAACAAATGTTCATGAACCCTGATGAACTGAAGCACTGTTATTCAGTGAATCAAAACTGTCAACAAAATGAGTCTAAGGAGGAGTTTTCAATTTCGGCTCCAAATGATCACAAAAACAGCGAAAAACAGCAAGATCGACAGCAATTACTGTTACAATTGTTGACAAATCAGACCTTTTTTGTGTGTTATTGGAGACTTACGGAGACTGACGTGTTATATAATGTGATAACAATATTTTCCATAACGGAGCGGCCCTAAATATGAGTGAATGATAACATCATACAAAAAACACCTGCTAGAGGTGGTTTTCCAACCTACTGGATCACGGAGTGTACTTGTTTTTTCACACACTTCCTCGATAGATTTTGTTAAATAAATATCAGCATGGAATATTTATTGTTAATTTGAAATTATATTTATTATATTTGAAGGCCTGGAAAGGACCAGATATTTCATTATTGTTGCCTGATACATAAACCCTTGTGATTAATAATAGGTGCGTGTTCTTTTGATGACTATATACCTGAGGATCAAAGTGCAGGGTGCAAAGAGCAGTGAAGTGTACCAAGTGTTAAAACGCTTAAAACAAAAACAACCTCTGCTGACATCATGAGAGAAATAAGTCTTAAGAAAAAGTCTTAAGTCTTAAGGAAAACAGCAACTATTTCAGACAGCATCATCATGATTAGCTTCAACAGAAGCTATACTGAGGAAATAGTCAATGTTTTAAGTTAATAGTTACATGTTATTAACCAGAATTGCACTGATAGAGCAAAGTCCATTCCCAAGCCAATAACCTATCTTAGCCCTTTTAATAAAGGTGACCGAGGTCTTATTTCCTCTTTCGACCCTGCTCCACTTCTCTACAAAGGTTCACAAGACTCCGTCTGGGGTTTTTTTTGCAATCATGCGGACAGTATGAAAACAAGCTTGGTTTTGCCTTAGGTATAACCTTATGGAAAATCTGTCCGTGGTTACCAGGTACCTCGTGTATAAAAGAGTGCGCAGCTTTCACACTAAAAGTTTGCGGAGGGACAAATTCTGAAAAATGCACCGCACAAAAAAATCCACATGTATAAAACCGTGCGCACGCATGTGACTGCACATCTTTCCTTTATACATCCCAATTGCAGCTGCTGGCGCCGCGCAGACCGCTCTGTCTCCGCCCATAAATACATATGTAAATTAGTATAAATATGATGCAGGCTTCCACCCTTTGTTCAAATAACCATGGCGAAGGCGTTGGGAAAGAGTCCGTAAAAGAATTTCACTGAATGTGAAATAGAGGTGTTGGTGTCCGAGGTCGAGACAAGAACATTTTATTTGGGAGTCGCTCCTCTGGAGGAATAACATGAAAACAAATTAGTTTTTGAGAGAAATCAAGTAGTCATTAAAGAAACTGGCTGAAAAATGAAACAGTGTGTGTGTGTGTGTGTGTGAGAAATAACTGAGAAATTAAGAAGATTGTGACCACATGATGGACATGAGATGCTGTAAAAAGTTCAGAATGTCACATTGAACAAAAAAAAAAGAAGATTACCCAGAAGCCAGCCATCACATACGGCCCCTGCTTGATGTTTGTTCCCAACACTACTTTCCGCAGTATAAAGGAATCATGAGTTGAACCAGGCCAACGTGCCGCTATATCTGTGAGACACGTTTGTGCATCACAAGTTGCACATTTATTGAATGAAAATACTTTCACTTCACAAAAGCAAATTAATTTCCAGAAAGTTCCTTATAGCAACATGAGTTCAGTCCACACGTTTTCTTTTTCAGTAAGAACAAAAGCGTCCGTTAATATGCATTTCCTGTGCTTTGGCGCACAGTCCAATGCACATTTACATTTACATGTGACAACCAGTGATATTCAGTGGTTACATCTGATGGCGGTTCTCTCATTATTTACTGTTATCTATTAATTTCTCTCTCTGTGTGTGTGTGTTCCCTTATTAAATATTAAAACCATGAACAAACATTGGGTTAGAAGCTCCTTGGGTTAAATAACACTGAATGGATTCAGATTCAAATATATTTAGGTAAATTTTGTTGCTTTGTAGATTGTTATTGTCCACTGAAAAAGTTTGCGTATATATACGCAAACTTTCACGCCACGTTCATTTTTATACATCCCGAGTTGTGCCTAAAATGATGAGCCTTTATACATGAGGCCCCAGGTCCCTATATGAGAGATAACTAAAAGCTTAAAGCAGCAGATTAACAAAGATCCACAGACACTGAGCCGAGGGAAACTTGGCCTTTAACCAGAGGCTTTGTTTTTGTTTCGCTTGAGAATTTATTCTGACTATAAGAGCAACATCAGAACTAATTAGTCCACTAAAAATAACTTTGTTTCTGATCATTCAGCCCGAAATTGTCATGAACCGCTACTAATCACAAGACAATTGTTTCCTTAATTACCTGTGGGGCTTTCAGAGAAGTGTATGATTAAACACTAACAGACATTTAGAGTTGAGGGCTCTTTAACTTTCTGTTTCCAGTAAATCTGCTTCGGTTCTGCTGGTTTTCTCTAACATCACATTATATTGCACACAAAGAGGTGAACTCAGGCTGAAGATCAGAGCAGGGCAGATAAAAAGAGGATAAGGGTTTACAGAGGATTGAAATTAAAGGAAATTGCCTAAAATTTCATTCATTTCCTTGGGCAGGTTGTTCCCGAGGCTCGGACTATAAAACTGTATGGCTCACAGTTTATTTGGACATAAACTCAACAGTCACCTTGAAACCACACAGTTTTTAGAGTTTAGCCAAGAGTTTGTGTTTGTTAAAGGAAACAATTCAAATACCTTCATTTTGCCCCTTTTTGGTACAAATAGTTTAAACATTGCAGTTTGCAGGAGTTCATATGAAAATTGATTTACATACAAAACAAAAATAGCAATGCAGACTTGTCCTTTCAGCTTAAAAACTGCTAAAGGAACTTCTCTGACAAACATCCTCTTTCAGTTCCCACTGCTTCACAAAAGGTTAAAGATGTGCTTATTTATACAGGAACAGATGCATGATCATATTCTCTCTTAAACAAACTCAAAATAAAATCAAACCTCTCCCAGATAATAATCATTTTCAGTCCTGGCCTGCTTGAGGGGCTTCCTGTGCAAGCAAACAGAAAGTAAAACAAAAGTAGAAAAAAACCCAATAAGATAAATCTTCATTTACTTTTACTTTTCTTTCACTGCATGCAGCATCGATTATAGATAAAATATGATTTGTCTCATTGCCTCAGGCATGAAACACTTGAAATAAGTGAAGACAAGAGCAACTTTGGTTAAAAAAAAAAATTGTTTTAAACAGGTATTATCAGCAAGTGATTTGAATATATATTTGATCATGCCTGCATCCATGAGGGTTCGAGGAATTAGTCAAATGAAAAAAAAAAGACAAATTTGTTTGAAAACAATGTTTTTATCAAGTACATATTGGAAGGGTTTTGTATATTTTTCCCTTCTACATGAAATTAATCTGAAGAAATTGCAGTCTGTAAAGGGGAGCAAATATGAACTGGACACCTGTGATCAAAGATCCATCAGACGAATGCTACTTAAAACCTCTCTGTGCAATAAAAAAAAAAAAAAAGGCCGTGGCAACTTGTCTGGACTCTCAGGCATCCGGGATGGACCATCACATAATGGAAACATAGATTTTGACCTTTTTTAGGTCATAGAAGAGTCCTCAAGTGGAGGATTTTTATGCATCTTTAGACTGAAGGACGGGTTGGTGCTGCATGAGTAATGAGGGCGCTGCACTGATCCATGAACAGGGAGCCGTGCTGAGAGGAAGAGCTTTTCCATCTTTGTTGCAACCCTCTCTTAAGGTCATGTCATTTGGCTAATGACCAAAAGAATAAGATTGCAGATGTAAGTGGCCAAAATGAGTTTCCCTCAGAGTGTGAATGGAGCCTTAAGGCTAGGGTAAGAAGCTCATGCTTGAACCATTCAAGTTGGTTCAATATGTTGCAGGCCTAAAGTACCTAAATTGATATGTATCAAAAAATTAAATAAAGTTGTAGAGAAAAAAAAAGCATCCAATATATTGGGTTTATTATGAACACAATAAAAGGAAAACTTTGTCTGATTTGGGGTTGTAAAAGGAGAAGGATGCAATACTGCTCGCTGCTTCAGATGCAGGGAGCAGAAGACTAACAGATCCAGTTCTACAGGAACCTGGCTGAATTCAAAGAATAACAACGATTATTTATATGATGTCTGTTGTCTCTCTTTCTGTCCTCTCCAACCCAACCGGTCAATCAGATTGGCTCAAACTGATCGTCTGCAAAGCGCCCTGAGATTACATTGTCGTGGATTGGCGCTATACAAATAAAGATGAAGTGAATTATTTTTACTCTACACATAGAGGCTAGACTTTCAAAGGCCACTGCCCATTCGATCAACAAGTCGTCATACTGAAAGAGAAAGTTTACCTTTATTTTTCTATCCAGACCTCTTGAGGATGTTTTAAGTAACTAAATTATATAAAAAGCAACTTCCTCCAGTCCAGAAGGCCACTTTTTTTTTGCAACGATTAATTTACTCTCTTGCTTTCTCCTCTCCTTGATAAGAATCTTTTGTCCACATGCAGTCAAAGTAACTTCATTTTGTCTTTTGTCATCCTCTTCACTTTGACCCAGCTCACGCGTAACTCCTTTTCTTTCCACAAAAACCTTGAATAAGTAACTGCTGTTTTCAGCTTCTTCGGCCATTTGAACCATCAACCCCGCAACTAAACCTCATCCCATTCAAAGGAAGTTGGAGCATCTCCTATCTGGCTTTGGGTGAGGAGGTGAATTCCATTGTTTAAAGCCGTGTCTTTAAACAATGGAAGGAAAAACTCCCACACTTGCAGGGAGATCATGCTAGCTTATAGTGGAAGTTCTGCAGTACAAACTCATGACCGTGTATCTGTGAAGCAACAATAAATTTATAATCAAAATCTAAGATATTTTTGCTTCGCCATTTGAAAAGGTCACAGTCACACATCCAGCACAAGAGGAAAAGAGAAAGCCCTTGATGACTAAAGTAGCCAAAGAAAATATTTTATTGCAGTTTTGCTGAAAAAGAAATAGAAGAAAAAAAAGATGAAGAGGTCAATACAACTATGCAACTGTTTTTGTGCAAAAGTACATTCCCCAAATAATAATCCAGGCTCTGCAGCTGTGTGCTAGTGGTCGTGGGAGAGTGGGAGTCTCTTTTTGAACTGAAAGTGATGCACCTGCACGAGCATAAAGACTGGCCAAAACCCCGCCCCCCAGCTGCCACTAAAGATGTCTTCTATCAAATTACATTTTTTTCCCCATCGTGTAATAAACTCAATATTTCGCCCGTGGTGATATGGTGTGTTCACAGAAATGTCCTCCATCTGGCTCAACAAGTAGGGCCTGGCTTTTCTGTCATCTTTCTTCTTCTTAGGTTATCTAAATTAATATCAAATGTACACATTTAAAACATCAGTGGCACTAACTGATCTAACCAATTTCTGGACCAGTCATTTTTAAAGGGGAACTGCAGAAACACAAAAACATCAGCGGCTTCATGAACATTACTATTATAAAATATGCATCTGCCATGATATTGTTTGGATAAGCATACAGTATGCCATGCCACCACATTCATTTCCATCCAGAGTTGCACTCATTTTTCCACCAAGATCTTGTATTAATGTAGAGTAGGCCTCTTAGACCTCATGTGACCTATAGCAGGGGTGCCCAAGTCCAGTCTTCGAGAGCTACTATACTGCAACTTTTAGATGCATCCCTTCTCCAACACACCTAATTCAAATGGCTGATTTCCCTCATGCAAATGTCATTCAGCTCTGCAGAGGCCTGGTAACGAACCACTCATTTCACACTGGCAATACATTTTCTTTAAGATTATTTTCCAGCACTTAAGCATCATGTGATGTAATTTAGCACTCTGCACTTTAACATCTCAACCTAGATCCTAATTGATGGGGTTTTCCCTCTGGTCTCATGTCTATAATATTCTTATTTTCTTCTTATCTTCTTCTTATCCTATATCATTTTCTTTTTGACACAAGGTTGTAATCTTTCTCTCTCTTAAGTATTTTTCATTTTTAACAGGGCAGTCTATTTGAGAAGTTACATCAATCCATCAATACTTCACAATTAGTTGTAATAAAATATAATAAACAAATACATCCTTCTTTATCCACACAAGCTTTCACATCTGTATCTTTCTTGCAATGCGTGTGTTGCCTGTGTAAAATCTTGAAAGCATCCCTTATTCCAACGAAGATAAATAAATGGTAAGGAACAGTAAGGAAAAGAGTAGGTTGATCATTACCAGCAAATTAACTTTTGTATAGTTTAGCACATTTCCTTTGAAATATCATCCCAAGTTGTCAGAAATATTGTAATTACTGTCGGAGGTAAGCCCAACTAAATCTTAGTGGACTACTTGTTTGGTGCTTAGGGACGCCTAAATACTATCTCAGAGAGGAAAATTACATATTTCCTATACAAGATGAGGAAGTTTAGAAGCACAACACTGTTTCTACCACTATGGCAAAACTTTACCAGTCACAATCAGCGCCATTATCTTACGACATGTCAGGACGGCTTCATGTTGGGTTTGATTTTTATCTCAATTCAGATACACAAGCAACAACGTTGTTTTTTCCGCCGAGTATCCAACAGCCTCACCTTGTACCTGTCTGCGTGCGACAGCGGAAGTTTGTTTGTTGCCCGTAGTATCAGAGTAGCTTTTTCGTTGAATATGAATTCTGTATTTCTGTATTCAAACTCAAACTATTTTGTCACGTTAATCGTGTAAAATGGCCGTGAAATTACTGAATTGCATCTAAATAGGAAGAAAATGTTATATTTGTTTTGTCATATTATGAATTTTTAATCGAGGCCACCATAAACAAGCAAACGTAATGGCTGAGGATTCCGAGGGTTCCTGAAAGCCTCAGCGTAAAACAAACGATTTATCTTACAATATAGGCAAGAATTCACAAACAAACAGAAATAATTCAGTTAAAACCATTCAATGTAAAACATAAAGCGTTAACAACACGTAGACGTTCACCGACATACTAGTGAGCGCGTCTGTCGTCTCTTTGTTACACACCAGTCTAGTTAAACTATCAACTTTCTACCATTGCCATTTTTAGCCTGTACACATATAAAACACTATTTGGCATATGTTCACCATGTCGGGTCAGACTCACCGTACAAGCTCCTCTACAAGGTCACTGCTGTGTCTCTCCGTGAGAAGAATGTGTCTGGACTGAGTCTCTGGCCGAGATGTTCCTTACTTTCACTTTCATTCTGAGTAAAAAGCTGCGTTACTGGCTCCTCGCGCCTTGGCGTAGATCCATGACCACCAGGCTTATAATTTAATGCTGTACGCACTGAAAAACGATTTGAATTCACCAGGTCAAGGTTATATTCAACTTACATGTAAATATGTCCATATAAAGATAGCTCAGAGCATTCTCTATAGAGTCTGCCAGAAAACAAATGTTTTTTGTTTGCTTTGCTTTATTATCCTGTTTATGCAGGCCTCCCAATCTAATGATGTCTTTGTAACCTAAATGATCATGTAGGCTACAGAATGCTGCATCAAAGAGAAGTTCCAGCGCAATATTTGATGGGGCACAGAAAATAGCAAATCTAAATGAGACCTCTAAAAAAAAAAAAAAAAAGATTTTAGGAAATAATGAACTTATTACAACTCCAGATGCCATCTAATGTAGAAAGTAAAGCAAACGAAAAAGAAAAGACTTAATCGTAATTTAAAGGGATGTAAAATTTTCTTCAAGATTTTTTTTCATTCATGGAGATGCGTTTCTGTGGAGGCTGTTTATGAAACAAACTATTAAACTGAAGAAAAACTCGTGATCAAAGAATTATTTAAAGGTGCTAGGAAAACAATGACAGATGTTAGTTTTGCGGTCTGTGGTAATGAATAAAAAGTAAATGAAGTGTGAAATATGTTGAAAAATCAGTGGTATGCTGGCCTGCAGCAGTTTTTAAGGTATGTGACATCTACTAATTTGTCTGAATAGAAGAAACAAAAAAGATGGTGTTTTTAGTACAGTTTTGTTGTGAGAGCAGGACATTATATAAGATTTTTCATCTTTCAGCTTTTTCATTCAAGTGTTTGAGATTCTTATTTTGTTTGATTAAAGAATTAAATGTATTCATTTATTTAAAAAGTCAATGGCGTTTTAAAAAACCAAAAAAAACAACTATTGTATATACTTGGATTGTACGGCGTTTGTCACTGTTGCACACTTGTACTTTATTGATGAGATAAATCTGTTTTGAGCCAAACCTGCAATTTTATCAGTGTTTCTTCAACATTATTGGCTGTTTAACTCTGAACAGTCACATCTGGTGGTTTTAAAACTTTTACATTTTCAAACAGTTTGAACAGAAATGATCAGTCATGTAGGCAGTTAATAAGATGATGTTGCATAAATGCTCCATTATGATCAAGGACATGTAGAAGAACATAGGAGTACTGTATATCACATGCCGAGTTCACTTGTACCTGCCCATTAAGGCTTTCCCAGGTGAAGATCAGTTTACACTAAATATTTGTTGGAATTTGATTTCCAGATTTGAGGTGGGATGGCACCTGAGGGTTTAGTCAGATTTTAGTGGTAGCTCGCTTGACCCTTTTATAGATGCTGCTTGTATCCTTTGGTTCTTACCTATTTTACGAACCATCCTTTTCTAAAATGTCTGCACAACGTGAATCAGTGCTACACATTTAAAGCTGAATCGAACTGCAGAACAATGATAAGCCATTTTTTTTGTGGAACTTATGAACTGATGAAGCATCAGTGAGTCAGCATGATTCACTTATCAAAAATGAACTGTAAAATGACCCAAACAGTTTGTGTCATCTTTGTGTTTTTCTTTCTTTTTTTTTTTTAAAAACAGCAAAAGCCATCAATGATCAAAACTGATTTTAATGTCAATTTCCACTTGTGCCATTTCTTATATCCAGATTTCTGCAGTGACTTACATCCAGCGACAGGAATTGGAATATGATGCAACAGACATGTCTCGCATTTTAACAAACATATCAAAATGTAAAAGAAAGAAAAAAACACCACAAGGTAACCATCATGTACCTGAAATGTAGAATTTCTTGTATGGCGGCTGGTGGAGTCAGCAGTCATGCACAAGACTAAACAGTACAGAAGCAGGAGGGCATTTGGTATGAATGTTGTCACATGAAAAAGCACAAAAAGATTGTTGGAAATTTCCAGTAAGCAGGAATATTAAATGAATTTGGGAGTAAAACAGTAAAAAGAGGGCTGGGCTGTCATAAGGTCACTTGTCAGAATTAAGATGGGTTTACCAGAAGCAGAAGTCAGAACTGACAACATTCCATGGAGCTGTGAAGGAAGAAAAAAAAGTCTTTGCATTTACTGACAGGACACATCCTGGAAAGTAAACCCAACCTTGTTTGATCCTGGAGCGTGACACACGAATGTGTGTACTTTAGAATAATTTTAACTATAAAACACGGGGCACTTAAAACTGGCACTGGGGGTTGCAGTGATCTAATGTTAGTGACTACAACATAGAAATAGGCTTGCTCCAAATCTGTTTCCTGACACGGGACCGACATCTTTAGACTGTCTACAGCTTTCATAGTACTGTAATAGAGATGCATGTGGCTTCTTTGTGGATAATAATACTTGAATCATTACAAATATTTCATTTCATGCAACAACAGTACCACAAATTAAAAAAAATATCAAACAGGTTAAAAAAAATTCACAGTTAAGTTTCTTCTCACATTCATACAGACCGAACGTGCATGCAAGTTGGGAGAAAAATGAACACAATGTAGAAGCTTGTGTCTGATTGTGTCCTACAAACAGCTTGTACAATATAACAACAGCTTGTGCTGCTGCAATAAAGTTGTGATAAGATGCTATGAGAAATGTGAGCCTTGTACCCTTCCTGGCAGGTCTAATTTTATGGGCAAATGCCAACTTTGAACCTTATAAATAGGAATACATAAAGTGCTTCTGTCTAAACAAACAAACAATAAAAACCGTACAAAACATTTGTCGAAAGAGGTATCAAAACAATGCACTTGGGGATATGGAGGAGACTTGTGTCTGCTGGACATTGGGCGATTCCTGCGGTACTGAAAAATGAGCTGGGGATTGTTGTTTGGAGGGAAAAAAAAGATGACTTCAGAGATGAGTGGAGGTAAGGAGTGGAAGGTGTCGGGCAAATCAACCTAGGATGAGGCTGGACTTGCCCCCTGGGGGATTTCTGCGGCCGGATGGTACGCCTGCAGTGGGCTCCTCAGCCTGACGAGGCTCATCCTGCTGCTCAGGAACAGCTTCCGGCTCAGCAACACAGTTTTCTGAACACAGAATTTGGACAGACATGTCAAACTTAATTGCTATGAGGGTGGGTATGATTAAGATTTGATCATATCAACTACTGATAGTGCTTTTCCATAAATATTTTTCATCATAAACACATGGCAAGTAAATATGTGAAAAGATTTGACAGAAATTAAGTACTGATCTTGAAACAGCATTGATTTGCCAGAACCTTAAAGATTTGTCATCTATAATACACTGGCTGGCCAAAACAAAAGTCGCCTCCTGGATTTAACTAAGCAAATAGGTACGAGCCTCCTATTGGTCAATTACTAAATAGTGGATTCTCTTTCAGCTGGAAACAAGCTATTTAACACCAACTGATGTGATGAGTAGCTTCTCATTTTTTAAACAACCATGTGGAAAGACGCATCCCATGGTCGTAGAAAAGATGTTTGTCTGTTTCAGAAGGGTCAAATCATTATCATTCATCTAAGGAGAAGGCAGAAACTACTAAAATTGGGTCAAGAGCTGTCCAAAGTGTTATTAAAAACTGGAAGGATAGTGGGGAACCATCATCTGCCAGGAAGAAATGTGGCCTGTGACTCTGGAGTAATGGAAGGTCATGTGGTCTAAGAAGAGGGTAAGAAGAGAGACAGATGAAGTGATGCAGTCATCATGCCTAGTGCCTACTGTACAAGCCTGTGGGGGCAGTGTTAGGATCTGGGGTTGCTGCAGTTGGTCAGGTCTAGGTTCAGCAACATTATGTGTCCAGAGAATGAGGTCAGCTGACTTCCTGAATATACTGAATGAGCAGGTTATTCAATCAATGGATTTTTCTTCCCTGATGGCGCGAGGATATCCCAAGATGACAATGCCAGGATTCATCAGGCTCACATTGGGGAGTATCACACATAGATTGGCCACCACAGAGTCCAGACCTGAACCCCATTGAGAATCTTTGGGATGTGCTGGAGAAAGCTTTGTGCAGTATTCAGACTCTCCCATCATCAATACAAGATCTTGGAGAAAAACTAATACAAACTGGATGGAAATGAACCTTGTGACATTGCAGAAGCTTATAGAAACAATGCCAAAGCGAATAAAGGCCGTAATCAAAGCTAAAGGCCGTCCAACGAAATATTAGAGCATGTGACCTTTTATTTGGTGGCGACTATGTTTTTGTCCAGGCAGTGCTTATTTGTGCCAAAAAGAAAAAATCTAAACTAGTGAATGGCTGGTGTTTAATGGTTAAACTGGTATCTAATGGCAAGAGAGTCAGCGACTGTATTCCTTCATTTCAGACAGTTTCTTGGCATCGGTGTGTGGGGCTGTAACATTTCCACTAACTTCAGCTCTGCTCACTATAGTTCACATTTTATTTGCCTTTATACAATTATGTCATATTAGATGTGGCACTAGTAAATCTTACACTATCCAGCTTATTATTTCCTGCTACAGATTCAGTCAATATTGTGGTAAGACTTCAGAAGTGATGAGAAAAACACATGCTTACCATTATCTCGTTCAGAATGATCTCCATCCTAATAAAACAGGAGGTAAAGACAGAAAGGAAAGAGTCAGTACAGCCACTTCCTATCGCTCTTAAATAAATATCCACACACAATACAGTCAGGTTTTCATCTCAGCTAACAGCTTTGAGGACTTGAATTAAATCAGGGGATCTTCTCCAGAAAGCACTCAATCATGCATTTGTACGACTATTAAAGCTGGTTAGAAATGTAGTTTTTGCTGTTTCAAATTATTATCAGTAAGCCTCCGTAAGGTTGCCTTTGACCTGGTGGCCCATAACGTGTACAAGTATTGAGAAAACACTTATTTTCCGTGTCCTTTGGTAAGATATGATCCCCTTGTTATTGATATCCACACTGTTTCAAAGATACATTAAGATGAAGGAAAATCAAATCATTTGGGCTGATGTTTCCCTCTGTGCTTGTGTGGCTTCAGGATTCACTTCATATTTTTCTACAACTCGTGACTTGAGGTGTGATCTTACAGTGGCTGGAGCCTCTCCAGAGTGATTGGTGGTGTTGTTTCCAACTCTCCTCAGGGGGGCTGACGGCTCACCACACAGCACACCTGTGGGCTTCCCTCCTGGAAGAGCAAGAAGACATAATGGAGCAGAGAGACAAGACTTGTCACGTAAATCAAGACAAGTACACAGCAAAAGTAGCATGCTAGAACAAAGCGCTCCATGGAAGACTGTACAGCAGTCGGTCTCTACAGGCATCTGTACAAAACATCAACAAAAACTATTGAAAATGTTACAAAAACAGCTAAATGTGCAAATAAGTAAAACAGACGTGTTGAAACTATGTATCAAGTTTTGTGTATTCGTAATGTACCTCCTACACAACCTTTTCTAGAGCTATTTCATAGTGAAACTATTGTTTTTCCTCACTGGTAACGCCTACAGTTGTCTGCATAATTATTCATACCCTTCTGTTAAAGAAAAGGCAAAATTCTTCATAGTAATTCAAATAACTGGAGACTGAAAAAAGTAATAAAAATATAAATTTGTTTAATTATAATTTAGTGAAATAAGACATTGTTTATTAATTTGATTGATTTTAAAAAATTAATAAAAAAACAAACAAAATGGTCTTGGACCAATGAGAGCACTTTGCTGATGAGAAGTGGGGCAAAATACCTGCCAACAGGTGTAGAAATCTGATTGACATTTACAGAAAAAAACCTGATTGCATTGATCGCCTCAAAGGATTGTTCAACAAAATATTAGCTTATGAGTAATGTAATATATATTAATTTCTCATATTTTTTGCTTGCATTTTAAAAATATATTTCTATAGAACCACAATTAAAAAACAATGTCATGATTTTCATAACATTTTTATATATTATTACTTTTGTCAGTTTCTGATGATTTCAATGACAGCTGTTTTTTTCCCTTCTTTAATGGAAGGGAATGAATAATTTAGCAGACAACTGTACAGCTTGGGATGAGGACTGCAGAGAGTCCAACACGCCTCAAGCAGCAGTATGAATGGTTATGTTGCTGTGTCAGTGTTGTCAAGACTGTACATGTTAAAGTATCTTATCAGGAGCTTAAAATTATTGTATTTTTCGGGAAAATGATCGTACACACCCAATTTGCATCCTGACATGGCTCAGGGCTGGGCTGGGTATCCCCACTTTGATTCGATTCACAACAGCCCAATTCGATTTGATTCAATATTGAGTCATTTATAGATATCCCTACTCACAAAAAGTTAAGGATATTCAGCTTTTGAGTGAAATTTACAGAACACATAAAATGTTCACACTACTCTGACATATCATGAATGTATGGCATTTAAGTAGAATAATGTAGTGGTAATTCCTCCATTTCATGCAATTTATTAAAAGAAAAGCTGACAACAGCTGGGTATAACAACATAAAAAAAAGTACTTGAACATTGAGCAGTTGTATGTGTGCATTCAAAAGCATAAAGACAGTGAATTTAAGTTTACAAATAAAGGTTATAGTGCATTTAAAGTACAAAATTTCTGATCTCATACAAAAAGACAAATATCCAAAACTTTTTGTGAGTAGTATATTTTCATAAAAGACCACCCCGTTAACAAGACCATCATAATCAGATATCTGGGAGTAACCAGATTAATTTAATAATCAGATCTGATGGTTCTACATGCACTTCTGACATACATTATTCGAAACATCATTGTCTACATTAAATCGGTCCATTATCAGATTTATTTTGGAGTATGTTTGTGCGTGTGATGTCACTTCCTGTTATTTTCAAAACAATCCGATTGTTGAACATGGCGGACCCACAGTGTAAACGTTAGTCTCTACTATAAGCTGCTGAATAGTTTACCAAACAAAAGTTTATGAATCAATATCGGATTAATTAAATTTGAATGAAATTCGGTTAAAATCAATTAATCAAAATTTTTCTTTACCCAGTTCTACTCAGGACAAGCTTCATTTATCTGTGATCGAAGTTTAAGCTTTAAGGAATCTAATGGTGCGTTCAGACCAAACGCGTTGTCAGCGTCGGGAGCGTCAGGTTTACATGCAAAGTCTATGGCCGACGCGCGT
>JAOXYM010000004.1:6024324-6041003 GCA_028567055.1 Leptatherina wallacei | reverse complement strand
ATTGTCTGTGAAGCGCCATGAGATGACATTGTCGTGAATTGGCGCTATACAAATAAAGATGAATTGAATTGAATTTGGAAGTCGGAAAACAGAAGACGCCGCCATGTTTGAGTCCTCCAGATACTCCAGAGGCGCTGAGAGCTCGGTGGATTTAATCATTTAATCTTAGAGTTACGTCTGGTTGACGGCTGCTTTCAAGGAAATTCACTCATCCGATCCCAGTTTGATGATCTGATGGGGAGGATCGGTGCTGCACATCCCTCCAGGATAAAAACTACAGGCGATCTATTTCAGCAGCAGAGCTCCTGTCCATTTGTCTTTGGTAAGTAGGTCACTAGCTCGACCTGACAACTTCCAGGAGAGTAGTTAGCTAAAAAACCATAGCTGTCAATAAGCTACATAATGCAGCTCCATTTCCAGTCCACCTGTCTCCTCACTTCCACCTCTCAAGATCTGACAAGCCAATTAAACACAAGAGGGATAGGTACCATTCACATTTAAACCGATACGGTAAAGATTCACGGTACCTGGAAATCGATATCTGTACTTAATGGTACCAATTTTCGGTACTTTGTGTGTGTTTGAATGGGAATAACAGATTTTTTTATTATCAACATATAGGCTAATTTCTAACCAATATAATTCATTAAAGCAAAATCCAACTGTTTCTGTTCCAACACTACTAACAGATTCACTGTTTCACTAACGTGCAAGCGGTTAACTACAACAGAGCAGTGTTTTTTCTTTATGTTGCACAAATGAAAACATAGCTCCTCATACTGAAAATAGTTTCAATGATTTTAAGAATATTGAATATCGATTGAAAGAATATGAAAAAAAGAATAAATAAAAAGGAATAAAAGAGAAAAGACAAAAAGATATAGAGAAAAAGAAACACCATATCGAAAACAATGCAATCCTACCAGCCTGCTACACTTGTATAGACACACGACAGAATATCTCTGTCAAAGTATCAAAGTCGACAACTGTCAGGAGCACCAATGAGAGATGAACTAGCTGAGATACACCATGTATCTTAAATAAAACCAGAGCAGCAGAAACACACACATACTGTAGAAACCTAACTGAAAGTATCTATTAGTAAATAAAGTTACAGGACAACACAGTGACCGTGTCACCGTGCAGAATATACGGAGTCAAGAGGCTTGAAGGAAGCGTGATCACGCAGATGGCACCTTGCCTGCACAAGAGTCCGAGGCAGGCCAAAGAGACCCCGAGACCCGGGTGATCGGCAGCCCCCACGGAGCATGTACCTCAGCCTCCCCACCACAGAGACAGCCACGTGTCCACCCAGGAGGCGGCAGAGGGAGGTCCCAGCCAGACAAGCTGGACAAGACAAGATTATCAGCTTGTTTTCACACAGCTGGAAAAGGCAACAGGCTCTCAAAGCTGCACAAAAGGAGCTTGGACTTCCCTCAGCATAAACTGGTGACTGAATCCCCCACACAATGAAGATCCAGGTAGATGATGATTTAGCAGCTTCTTGAGCAAAAAATGTCCATCAGACAAGTCTTGGCTGCTGAACAGTCCACCAGGCATCTGGTGCTGAAGTGACAGGGCGTTGATGTCCATGATGCTGTCAGCAAGGCTTTAGGAAAGGTCCTATGCTGGATTTCACAGATGCCCTCACCTCAGAAAATTATGTGACAGTGTCATGTTATTTTTGCTGTTTGCACTGTTTGAATATATGTGAATTTGTTTACGTATTTCAGCCTTGTTTGATTGATGTCAACTCACTACAGTTTTGCAATACAGGTGTACTACTTGAACTTAATTGAGGTAGTTTAGTAACCTCTAGTAATATTTTAGGGCTCTCAAGACTGAATGTGGTGATAGATTTATAGTATGAAAGATTAGACTGAATTTTTATCGTCACATTATCGTGAGAAAAAAAACTAACCTGAAATGATCGTGATAAATTGTTAGTCAATGTCGCCCATTCCTAGTCACATCATCAAAATTTTCATGAACTTTACCAAATATAACAAGCTGCACATTCATACAGCTCAGGAATTATCTTCCAAATGGCTATTTCCACTGTAAAGTGCCAATTCTGAATTTCACCATACATATAATATGCATAAAATTGACAACTTTACATTTTGTAACAATCTTGGTGTGATTATCTTCAAAATTGAAAAATGTCAGATAATGGGAACACACACACAGGTGTGGCCAGCTGTAAAATGGCCCTCCTTTCCGGCATCAGGCAAGTGGTAGTCGTATTGTACCTCATTTAATCATCCTCACGCGACTGATCTGAAATCTGCGGAGGCCCCACCCGACTGGACTGACCAATCTGCTGTCTTGCGATTTCCCAACGACAGACGCAAAAAATATATAGTTTAAAAACAAAATAAAAATACAGTGCTAACTCGGGGAAATGCAAAAGGCTTGTAGCTGCATCAGCGCCGACATGCCTTGTTAGTAACAGCTAGCCATGCAGCTTCTTCACAAAAGGGAGGGTACATGCACGCTATCTAGCTAGATAGCAAGCTAACGTTAATAATGGATATGTCCCAATATAACAGCAAGGTGTGGTACCAACATCTATCCTTCTACCGCAATGACATGTCTGATTATAAACATTCCGAAGCTATAATTTAATAATAAAGATAAGGCTTTAACCATATCTCAATTTATCAGGGATAAAAGCAGAGGATGCTGAACTTGTTAATTACACGGCTAACGGGTGAACAACGTACCTCGAACTGCTTTTAGCACCAGGCTCCATCCCTTGAAATGTCGTCGTAGTAGTCATTGTTGCACAAAATGTCTTACAGTTTCAGTAAACCTAACAGGATACAAGAGAACTACACTAATACTAACAATACTTCACCACCTCATCATTGTCTATGCTAGCTGGAGCTTCTAAATGATCCACATCCACCTGCCTCCTCAGTAGGAAAACTAGCAAGAGGATGAGATGCTACTTCCGCTAACGTTTTCAAAATAAGTACAACATTGCTGAATAATTTGAGGTCACACAATTAAATAAAATGTGCAAATAGTAGTGTAAATATCCAATAGTTTTTCAGTAGTATATCATTTAATGTAGAGAGTTTGTATTTTAATTTTTTTTTAAGTGACATACTTGGGCTTGCAATAGTCTGTACTTCCTGTCCTGAGGCACACAATTTATTGGTGAGAGGTGCAACCTTATTTATATCTTGTGGAGCATTTGCTCTGGTTCAAGACTTGTGATCAACAGGGATACTCAAGTCGGTCCTACAAGGGCCGCAATCCAGCAGGTTTGCTATCCCTGCCCCAAAACGTCTGACAAATTAATGAACAATCGTGCAGAACTCGACTGGCTGTTACATCCATTTAATTTGATGCAGGTGTGTTGAAGCGGGAACACATTATGGATTGCAGCCCTCATAGGAGTATTATCAGTTCTTTAAACCAAGAAAATGCCGTCATTATCATCCAGAGACCACTATACTATGCTACAAAACTTATGTGAGAGAAAAATAATTCTCAATCTGCAGGAGAAAGAAATACTAGAAATTAGTACTTTAAAAAGTAGGAAAACGTCTAACTGCATACTGGTCATTTATTTTGTCAAACAAGGGACAACTTATGTTTTAATGACAGACTGGGGAAATGTTAATACTTCGATGTCAATACATCCCCCAGTCATTAAGATGTTATACTTAAAAAATATTGAAATAGGCCTACCACTACTACGCTAATAAGAAAAAAATGTCACTTTGGAGAGTTTTAGGCAACAACAAAAAAAAAAATGTATATATATATATATATATATAAAAATCAGCCCAGGTGTATTCTTTCCATGTCACATGATAATAGAATCCCATCAGCTGTCAATTATGTTGCTGCTGCTAGTATTCGTGATGTATTATTATTTTGCTAGTGTAGGGCAGGGTATTGTACACTACTGTTTTAGAAATGCAATCAATTTCCAATTTTACATTTTTTTTCTTAAGTAAAGATGATCTTGTCTAATTTGCTCATGAGCATATTTTATCATTTTGCAATCAAGATATTAATGGCCACTGTACAATGTTGCAATTTCAATTTTAAGGGCAAAAAGTAAGAGGAAGAGGTATCTGCACTGTGCCATTTTGCATCTGTACTTATTTATCCATTTTTACCATACCTTTTTTTTTTTTTTTTTTAGATGCTTAGCGACCTTGGCTCCCCTGTTGTAATTAGTTGCTCTGCTTTTATCTTGTGTTTGATGTCTTATGTTCCTTTTTATGTGAAGTGATTTATGAATGAGTTTGTAAAACAATTTGCCCTTTTGAGAGACAAATCAAAGTTTAAAGTATTGTCATCAATGAAAAACTACCATAAACTAATGGTATTGTATCAAAAAGGAAAAATGTTGGTATCGCCCATACTTAAGACTGATAGTCTGAAACCACTGAACATAATGATGGAAATATTCAGATGTATTAACAGAAGAGTATTCACCCTAATAAAAAAAAAAATCTACAAACACCAGAGGTGCAAGTCTCAGAATAAGTCTGAACCACTGCACAACTCAGTTGTCAGGTGCAGAGTTGACAAACTAATTTAACTTGGAGACAAGAGTATCACCCAATGTCTCAAACCAAAAACAAAAAACCCTAAAAGAATTGTCAATTCAGAATAAAACTTTTTGGGTACAATTTTAATTCAGGAAAAAAAAGTTTTAAGTTCTTTAAAATCAAGGAAGAAAACCCAGTGATTTTCCCCCCCCCCTATGTAAAATCTTTTTAAAAGACACTCTTTTTCCCTTCAAGTGAATGCAATACACTTCTGTAAGTAGTGAAGTACAAAAACCCCTTTTTAAAAAAACAAAACAAACTAATTTTATTTCAATTATACATTTTCATAACAACAGGTGTCAGTGAAATTAAAACACGGGCTTACTTAATGACAAAATTCTATATGAATTAACACCCCAGTGACATAAGCATAAAAACAAGGACCATTGAATTTTCACCAACTTTTTGGAGAGGGGAGAGAAAAAACAAAAAAGTCAAGCTATGATTTCTTTAGCACATTAGAATTACTGCAGCTTGCCAGTTGTCTACACTGCACAATTCAGACATGTCAACACAAACAGACGTCAGTGAGAAAAGTCTACATGGACTGTTCTGCTGCCTTTCAGCATTTTGTACAAGTATTCCAATGGATGGTTTCAGCACTGGTCATGAGCATTTGAAGACTGGGTTTAACAAAGATGTTCGGGGGACAAAAACAGGAGGTAGGGATGTTTGTAGGAAACAGTCTCTAAAGAGGAGAGCCTCCAGTTTGCTGTTGGAACACATCGATTGTATCTTCATCTTCCATTTCTAGCTGTAAGACAAAGTTAAAATGTCAGACGAGAGTCGGCAGGTTAACGAAGACAAAAAGGCATAAGCATTGAACAAGGGCTCTTCCTTAATTTAAATCAGGTTGTGAGAAAGGAAATGCTTCAGTTTAGGGCATGATGTGCATATAACCCAACCGCAACTCATTTATTGGTTATTTGGGTTTCAGCTGATTGATGTCCCAAATAGGAAGCATGGCCTCTGATCACTTCGCAGCTGCTCATTTAGAAAGTTATGTACACTGTAAAATATGAGCAGTGCATGTTCTTTTAAGTTGATGTCAGTGCATGTACACCCTTATGAAAGTCAAGAACAAACTTTCTTAGGTTACCTCTGGATCTGGTTTTGTTTAATTGATCCAGCAAACAGATACCATAATGGGGGGTTGTGATCATTGTTAGCTTTGCACAAAGAGAGTTATTTTATAAATCACTTGACACTTGTGTAATACAGAAAAATGTTACCTCAGTAATTAACAGTATGAATGATAAATGTATAATCAAGATTAGACAACTGCATTAAAACTGTTACAATTTTTGATATATAGACTACATTTCTAATCTGTTGAAGGCTTTATATAATCTGTGTAGAACCAGCCTGTCAACAAGATGGGACATAAAACAGCCCGTTGTGATTTACTAACTGATAAAAGATGCTATGGAAATGTGACATGATGTGGTTTGTTTTACAGTGACCATAAATGTTCTCTGATGGGAAAAAACTAAACAAGCTGTATAGCAGCTAATGGGAAGTTGTTGATTCAATTCCCAGTTCTCCCCTCTTCCCACTTCTCAAAATACTGTAATCCACACGGACTCCCAGAGCGGATAAGCACGTCTGCCAAATAAAATGTTCTGCATGATATTAAAATGCATACCTTCAGCAGATAATCAGTTTTTAATTTTATACTGAATTCTGGTCAGAAGAGTTAATCTTTAATGTAAACAGCTAATCAATAGATTAAAGCTAAATATATTGTATTAATCAAATTTAGTGCTTAAAAGGTCAAACATTTAATTAACAACTTGATTCACTGACCAACCTTTAAAGTTAATTATTCAATTCTTAATTTTGTTAATTATTTGATAAAATTTATTCATCATCAATAAACCGTTTTCAATTTGGTTATAATGTCCAGCATCATGACGAGATTTAAATGTTGTGTCAAGTCTGACCTTGCTGTGTGAGATTTCATCTGAGAGAAATAAACCGCTCGAAAGCAGCCAGATTTAACAAAAAGAAAAAGAAAAGAACCACTTTTGACAGTAGCTGCGTTTCCATTACAGCTTTTCGCAAAATAGAAGCGATATTTCTGAAATTCCGACTAAGTACAATTGTGACGTGCCGGTGTTTCCATTGAATGGCGTTTAGCCCATGAGCCGTAATTCACGTAAAATCTTGTCGGTTATATTTTTGTGTTTATTTGTAAAAGGATTCCCATCTCCTACTCCATTCATACATTCCGAGCCATCTTTACTGTAAACACAATGGTCACCCGACATTCCCACATCACGCCCAGTGAAGGGAAAATGTGGAAAAGGTGTTTCCATTACATTTAGCGAAATACTTCTATATCAACATGTCTGAAAAACCTCCTTCTGGGAGCGTAACAACTTTTTTTTGCAATATTTGAGAGTTTTTCCAAAATGTAGGTGTTTCCATTACCAGATTTTTATTGCGATATTGAGGTTAATATCTAAATAACTAATGATGACTGACTATAGGCTCAATACAAATCATCTCGTCGTGATTCGCTTCAGGTGCCAAGTTTACACAGACTAAATAGACATTTCAATAATTAATTTGCTGCCATGTAAAGGCAATTTAATCTAGATCAGGAATCTCAAACTCCAGTCTCTGAGGGACACTGTCCTGCAGGTTTCAGATGTTTCCTTCCTTCAACACATCTGACTCAAATTAATGGATCATTGTGCAGAACTTAAATTGTAGGCTCTGGTTTAATTTCAATCAGCTGTGCTGGAGCAGGGAAACATCTAAAACCTGCAGGACGGTGGCCCTCGAGGACCTGAGTTTGAGATCCCTGATCAAGATCATTTGGACATCAAATCAGAGAATCAAATATACTGATAAAAATCATCATGTGCACAACCACCAAAACTGCAAAGTGAAAGTTAACTGTCATAAAACACATATGAAGAACCAGCTAGGGTAGAATATTCTTCACATTTACTTGTGAATACTTTAAAAGCATTTAGCAAACTAAACTAGGACAATGTTAGTCACGTAGTGCTTAGTACTTCCCCTGCACAGCATCAAGGTCCCTTAGGTCAGTGTTTCCCAATCCTGGTCCTCAGGACCCACTGCCCTGCATGTTTTAGAGCAGGGATGGGGAACCTTCGGCCTCATCCTGCAGGTCTTCCAGGCATCCTTGCTCCAACATACCTGATTCAAATTAATGAGCCACTGTGATAGGCTTTTGGATCCACTTGATTTGAATCAGGTGTGTTGGAGCAGGAATGCGTAGAAAACTTACAGGAAAGCGGCCCTCAAGAACAAAAGTTCCCCACCGCTGTTTTAGAAGTAACCTTACTTCGACACACCTGAATGACATTAAATTGGCTTGTTAACAGGCTTGCAAAGAACTTGATGAGAAAGTTAACTGATCTGAATTAGGTGTGTTGAAGTACGAACACGTCTAGAACATGCAGGACAGTGGGTCCTGAGGACCTGGAGTGAGAAACACAGCCAGAGGTGAAGCAAAAAATTAATGATTGGCAAATCTTATAAAATAATACAACAGTCCAACATACCAAACACTAAAAGTAAAATTTGTACTGTTTCTTAAAAAATATCAGTTTGGATCGTTAAAACAATCAGATCAGCAGGAAAAAAATAACCATATATACACTCATTCAAATTGTTTCGAAGTGCATGTTGTTTCTGCGCATGCTCGAACCACGTGGGGGTGACGAGTTTCAGGGGAAAATTGTACAATTGCGGCAGTAAAACGGAACGGGACTGTGGTGGATACAATGTTTTTGGTAGAAACTGAAAGTTTCAGGACTATTAAGCTTTTTGTCAGTCAAAAGGTTAAAAATAAAAGAAACCCCTCCTTCAGAAATAGTACGCATGGGTATGTCAAAAGCGTTAAAATCGTATTAAATCTTTCCATCATATAAAAACACAACGGATCAAATCATTTTATCCAGCGTGCATGTAAACGTGTCGGCAGGAATCTGAGCAGATTGATTTCAAATTGGTTAGATTAAATATTTGTTCATGTTAAACTCACAAGGAGTGACCTGCACCATTTGAAAGCACTAAGCTGTGAACATTATATTGTGTATTGTGATATGCAAAATAAAGGAGTTAAGCTGTAAGAATCCTATAGAAAAAAGAATGATCATTTGTCTTCTAAAGACCCAGTAACGGATCCCCTCAGTTTCAAGATGTTAGTTGGCAATTATCTTTAAAAAGACAATACTCAATAACTTGACCTGTTTAGTTTAAATTGTGTTGCTGCTATCAAGATGAGCCTGAAATTATTCAAACAGAAGTCCACTTTTACTAGTTAGTCAACTACAGGCCATTATTAACAAGTTATTTTGAACATACTATATGTGGGCTGAACAATTATGTGTAGCCTTACCTGTGAAGGTGTATCTGTTTCATTGATGGGCTGACCATCAAATCGAAATCTTATTTGTCTCATTGACAGCCCCTAGGACAAACAAAGGAAAACTATGTTTAACATACTTTTGTTACAGTATGCACAGTTGTTACCTTTTCTAAATTACAACAAGTTTCCAGCACATTGAGATCTCCGTCACAGGTTTGTCCCTTTCTAAAAACTACAACAAGTTCAGAAAGGGACAAACCCGTGACTGAGATTTTTATACATTGACTATAGTTAGTTTGCTCTTTGAAGTGAATCATAAACATGGCAAACTCCTATGAAATACACAAGATAACAGAAGTTCTTTATAATCCCGCCATTTGAAATGAATGAATGAATAAATGAAAAATACTTTATTTATCCCTCTTAGGGGAAATTATTGAAATTATTATTTGAGATCACATTATTTCAATTTCATTAAATACAAATCTGTCATGAGCCCAATGTCAGCATTTTCTATAGGAAAAAACATCTACTATAATAATAAACCATTACAACACGGAAAGAAGTTGTACAAAACTCCTTTTCAGAGGCAATTCATGTGTCAGTCTCACCTGTCGTTCACAGTAAGCTTTCATCAGTTTGCTGAGAGGAGTGTGCCTTTTAATCTTGAACTGCACCACTGAGCCATCCTGTCCTGCGACCTTTAAGTTAATGTGCTCATTGTTCTCAGTCTTCACTCCCTCCTAAAAAGACAAAAGGGGGAAAAAAGTTAGCAGAGGGTCAAGTGTCTTTAAAAATGTTCCACTGGGGTCATCCACGCTAAAACTTTACACACTTTGGAAATATGCATAATTAGCATAGCATGTGTTTATAACTACATATCATACTGCCCCTAAAGGCTGTAAATAGTAGGACATGTATAGTTACTGTGAGCAGATAGGAACGATTTTTCAACTGCACACGTTAGCTTTAGCACAAGCAAGTAAATTGCCAACGGCCTACAACTAGCAAGGATGCCCTACGGCCTAGTCCTTAACAGTACAACTGGCCATCTTGACAAACACCTTTGCCCAGAAACACTTGCTTAGAGACGAAAAGATAATCTATTTCATGTTGGAATTGTTTGCAATGATCAATTTTGTACCAAACGTTTCAGTTTTACCCGCTCCAGTTGCACATTAAGATCACAGTCGTTTGCTTTACAGTCCCTTCGGTTCTCGTTTCAGTCTCTTGGAAATGTATCAATTAAGTCCCTTCAATTTGCATGCCGGTCTTTAACACTACATTTGTAAAGTGGGGATTTATTGTATCTAACCAAAAAACCACTCAACACTAAACATGTCTTTCATTCCACCATTTAGCCACGTTAGCTTATTATGCTAATAATTCCTCTTGCTTGCTAGCTAGCTAATAGCTGTAGCTCGTGGACGAACAGAAGCTTTTTCTGAAAATCATACGAACTCTAACAAACTGGTTCCAGTCTCTGCTTTCCATAGTAAACATTATCAATGTAACATCAGTTCTGTTTTAAAAGGAAAACCCCATAAAAAGTCATCGCCTCACCTTGGGCTTCTCGTCTGCCATTGCTGCTGCTGCCGCTGGGGTCTGCGCCTAATCTTCTGCGCCTGCGCCTGCTGGCGCGCCACTTTGGGACGGATGCGGCGATACCATTAAACAGTCAATGGGTGTTACAGCCAGATGGTTTTATCTCAGTTTGTATGCTCTACATCACATCCAGTTCCGCTACGGACATACGATCTCCACAGTACAAATGAAAATGATCGTTTTATTATTAATAAATATGGTAATAAGGATAGAAGTATTGCTATCATTCATGGTTGCATATACTATAACCCTTTTTTATTGTGGTTGTTTTTTTATCAATATTATTATTATTACAATAAACGTAAATTTGAATCCCTCCCTGCTATGCACCAACCTTTAATTAACTTAGTGTGACAGTTGAGGTCCTGTCATTATTCCTCTAAATGATGATGCGCCCTGGCTACCCGGCCACAGTGATGTCCCTTTGGCTGACTGGTCAGTGAGTGTGAATTTCACCCACTATGCAAGGGTTCAAACTCTGCCCAGGCCCTCTTCGTCCCTGCCACATTAGGAAATTGTTATACAACTAAGGACTTGCCAAAAATCCCCAAATTTTTATCCTTTCCTTTTTCAATGTTTTTCTTTCACTGATGTTTTATTTTGTTTTGTTTTTTTTCCTCTCTTTCACTCCTGTACATTGCATTGTAAATACTGGTAATATGTTCATTAAGAAGCAAAAACAAACAAATAAACAAACCAAATAGCTAAATAGTTCTCTTTAGAAATCATTTAACAAAGTACCTTTTGCAATTCACCTTATAATTCTGCCACAGGAACTAGAACTCAACAATGATGAGAAAAACAAGCCAAGATATGTTTTAAGTGTAATACAAATACATCCATCTCATGTATTAGTTTCCATGCACAGAAATGGCTCTTCAAAAATAATGTAAAGGCAAGTTAATATAATAATCTCAAACAAATAAATACTATAATAAGAAATATGCAGTGAATCTTTCATACAACACTAACAACAATGAACACTTTGTTCTTATAAATCAACTATCAAGTTTTTACCACCAATATACTTTATTTTCTCAAGGTTTAACTAATTTTGTATTTAGTTTGTATCATAAAACTCCCACATTTGTAAAACATTTGCACTTGACTCAGAGAAAATGATCTACTCCTTCAGCTCACTTTCTATTTCAACAGCAACAGAGCAGGACAAAAGTACAGTATATATCCAAGCTGGAAAAATTATGACCTTTTCCTCTTAAGAGCTAAACCGTCAGCAGGTCAGTTCTTCTTTAAGAACATTCATGTAAATATACAGCTGATGGTACCCCATTATTGTCTTCCGGGGGTAAAGGGTAACCTATTTTGTACAGGGTTGTCATTTTATCCACAAGGAAATTCTAGACAATGTAATGAGCTAGAATACACCACTGGAATATGGAAGACCAAGAATGCCTGAAAATAAACAAACAAATGTACAATCAAATTAATTAATACATTAGTCTATATTTTAACATTTATGTAGATATGCCATTGAATACTTAAATTATCAATGTATTTCCAACTTTTGTCATGTATTTTTCTAGATACGTTTAAAACTTTATTCATATGTATTATTCATTTCTACATTAATTCATGTATTTGTTTATACAAGTATTCATTTAAAGACTTCATTATTCTTACATCAATTTTTTTCTGCCTTTCTATATGACATGGTCATGAGGTGGGCATTTCCAACTTCGTTCTAAACAAGGATTAGTCAAGTTCTTTTTCCTCTTTTTATGGGACTTCTACTAATCTAGAACTAGGCTGAAGACAGACGCCTTATTACTTACAGCAACAAAATGCAGAAATATAACAATAATAAAAAACAACATGTATAACAAAATAAATTCATAATACAATAAATTAATGTAGAAATAAAACACCACCATGAATAAAAATGAAATTTCTAATTAATTTCTATATTTCTTTATTTAATATTTTGGGCATTTTTGGTCTTCCATTAGGGTGCTTAATAAAGTAGTACACTACTTGTCTGAATGTCTGGTAACATTTTACCCTATTAAAACATAAGAGCCTATCAAATTATAATCAAACTATATAAAAGGATCACATCATAAGAGAAATACAGCATTTGACTGCAATCCTATAAAGAATACTAATAGAGCCAATACTTGCCCCGTCAATCCAAAATAAATAATACATTCAAAACAAAACAAAAATCTTGAACACACAGCAAAAAAGTAAGAGATTAAAATGTGATTTGGTATAATATGCAGGAATATTCAGAGTTAATGTTGAGTCCATGTTGATGAGATCAACCAGCTATAACTGACTCTTGATGAAACCACATACGAGTGCCTTTATCTAGTGCCAGGGGGTCATTTTTCTGCTTCAAGCAAATGATGTGTACATCATTTTTAAGACAACAGAAGATATTAATGCAAAAGTTAGGTTGTTGTTCATGTACCCATGATGTGAATCTCTTTAAATGTTTTTTTGCTTTATTTAAGACTGCTAGCCAGGTAATGCTCCTCGATAGGTTCTCATATAACTGAAAAACAAGAGGAAATATGAGAACCAGTGGATAGTATTAATAGCAACTTAATAACTTAGCAAATATTCAATTTCAACAGCCATTGTGCATGTTCAATCAGTTCACATAAGGTTGCATGATCTTCCTGATTAAAGATGGATGTCTCTTTCAGAAGGCTGTCTCAAACTCCTTGAGGTCCATTTCAATTCTTAATGATAAAAATTTTCCAAGAAATCTTTTGTTTTGACCCTTGTTGTGCAGTGGCAAACTACACGGCTGAAGAAGTCTTGAAGAGGAGGTAGAGAACATGACTATAGAGCGCCCCATCTATCTGCTGGTGGAAACTCATTCACCTCCCCCACTTCTGTGAATGGCTGCTCTCCCAGTGTGAAAACCAGCTTGTATCTTATCCGAACCTTTTCCTGGAAAACATAAAGGCATAAACATGCTCACCTTGACAGCTTCTAGTAGCTTTCAGAATATACAAAAATGTGCACTGACAATGCTGCTGATCAATACATCATCACAGTATAGTGGTTGGGATGAAAGACTTAAGGAAGGAGCAGTATTCAATTTGCCCTTTTCACACTAGCACCTACTCAGCCCGGCCCAGCACCACACCGCCTGATTTGTTTGTGTTCACATTACCATTTTCCCGGGGCGAGTCGATACACTTTTAGCACCTACTCCATCGAGGTTCTGAAGGGGCCGAGTGGGGCCGAAAATGGTGACGTGTGCAGATCGCAGGCCGCTATTGGCCAGAATCTGACTTCATGGGATGACTCATTAGTGCGACTCCAGACCAGCCAAAAACAAAACCCAAAGCCGAGACCAGAGAAAGCATTAGCAGCAGGAGAAGCAGAGAAAGAAGCGATAGAATCTCGAAAACCAACACTGTGGTAATGAGAATAGACGAAACCGGGGTAGTGTGGTGTCGGCTGAATGAAGGCTGGACTGACTAGGTGCTAGTGTGAAAGGGGCATTATATGATCTCAAACACGGGCCAGCTGAAGGCTTTATCATGGATTTTTCGCAATCCTTAATGCAAAATGTAAAAAAAAAACAACAACAACAAACAAACAAAAAACATCAAACAAGCTACAGGCTGAACTCTACCTTTAGAGGATTGGCAAGCAGCACGACCTGAGTGATGGCAGGAGGGGGAAGAATCGGATTAAAAGGAGCCAGGTCTGTCCCTGAGGGCGGCTGAAGCTTCACTTTCATCGTCTATGGAGTTAGCACAACAAACACCCATGAATTACAGAGAGAGATGACAACAACACCACATCTGTCAACTTCAGTCAAATTTAAATTTCAGGGAGTTGAAAATCTGTCTAAAATGAATACCTTTAAATATAAACCCAAACTGTGAATTTTCCTATGCAGCAGATCAGTTTTTACCTTGGGTACAGCTGCTTGCAGAACAATGTTCCTGACATGCTGTGGGGCTGTGTTGAGCATGGATGTCACCATAACGAGTACGTCAGGCCTTCCTGGTGGACAGTCGCTGGCAAAATGCAGCAGAACACGTACGCCATTTTTGTCATATGCTGTCACAGGACAAACTTTACCTAAAAAACACAGCATACAAAAAGGGAAAAAAAGACAATGATTTAGCACATAAATTTACCCTCACAACACAGCCATTTGAGTTAGAAAGTGTTGCACAGCAGGTTTTTTTTTTTTTAACCAAAAACTCATATTATTCCTAATGTAACCTGTTTTAGCGTGCATCCTTTGTTTTGCATTCAACCAATCAGCATGTAAATAATACAATGAAATGCCCATGGAGTGAAAAACCACTTCTTTTACAGGTTTAGTATGTTTGTCACTTTCACCACTAAGGGGCAGTAAAGTCTAATGTTCAGTTTTAAAACCAAAAATCAAATCTCACATAATAGGAAAGCTGCTTTTTTTTAAAAATGAATAGCAAGAATTTATGAAATTAGCTGTGCTCTCTTTAGTGACTGGGTATTTTATAACAGTGTCAGATCTAACTATCTAAAACTGTTGCTGAAATCCATGTGCAGGTCAAATGTTGAATGACTTAATGCTACCTTCTTAACTCAAAGATAAAAAATAAAAAAAAGTCATTTTTCCTTGTTGAACTGCATTTTATTATCAGACAGTTCACCTAATAAAGATCAGACAATATGGTCAGTGCTAATGGAAAAGTAGCAGATATCGTGATGGCTTTTGCAGCCTGAGGACAAAGTTTTAAAAGCTTTTGCAGAGAAAACCTAATTAAGTCCCAAATTTAGCTTTTGGCAAAGACTTTATTCACTTTAGAAGTTTGGATTCTTCAGTGAAGTTTTCATAAAGAAGATCTCAAAGATACAACTGAACCTAAGGTGTACAGATTGATAAATGTCCTATATTCTGTATATCTGACATTGTTTTTGAAAGGTACATTGCAACTTTAGGTTTACCTTTCAGTATAACATACACAGCTTTTCTCTTGTATTCTTGTTTTTGATTTAGTTTTTTGACATTGTGTATTTATCAAATAGCTGAAAACAGACCAGGCCATGTATGTGCTGAGCACCTGGAAGTCACTAAGCACTTTAAAATGGTCAAACCAGATGACATGCAATATCAACATGTGGGAATTTCACAAACAGATCAACAACATATTTTAACTAGTACCAACTAGTAATTAGTAGCAAACCACACAGAAATGACTAAGAGTTTGTCCTGGAACTCACTTGGTTTAATGGCCTCCAAAGGAATAAATATATTAGCCAGTGACACCTCCTGTCCCTTGCCTGGACTGGCTTGGCTCAGGGGGGGAATTGGAGACAGAGAGCGTAACAGAGGGCTGTCATCTATGTGACTTTTGGTAGTTGAAGGAGCAGACAATCCTTGCATCCCTGCTGGGGTCAGTGATGTGGATAAGGTAAAGGTACCACCATGACTGGAAGAGAGCAGAAGAAGCATTCAGAGCTTTTTACAACCGACTGGAGGCAAGAAGTGGGTGTACAGCACACCTCTGTTAAAATACCAAGTTTTGTGATCTTAAATAAACAAAACAAACAATATAACATTAAAAAAGTTTTCAAACCTTAAATGTAACCTGTGATCTCAACAAATCATTTAAAACAAAAATCTCTTTATCACACAATAAGCTGGTTTTAAGATTCAGCCGGCTTTTCAGGCTAAACAAATTTCTGTTAGTTGTATGTACCACACATTCAGTTCATTTCATCAACAATTTCAGCTTTTTTTGTGATCGTAGACACTCTCTTAAGAAGAATGGATTCTGTCTAAACAGGTCAGGAGTGAGGCTGTTCACCTGCAACTCGTTTTATTTTCTGAACAGACACTTTGTTTCCCTGGACAGCAATAACAGACGAGAGATCTGGGGAATTCATCTAAACATTCTGAATGCAGGTGGCGGAAAACAAAGTTGCAGGTTCACTATGAGATCTATAAAGAGAGACTAAGGATTTATAACCCGGAGCTGAGAAATGCAAGACAATCATTCTTTTCTGACTGTTGACAGGTGAACTAATCCTCCTGTGTCAGTAACACCAGAGTTAGCTTTTTCTTTACTGACAAAATTAAGAAAATCAGGTAGTGCTTCCATGCCAGGGACAGGACATGTGTCCTCACCGTGTCCACTCAAAGATATAAATACCATGATGAACTTCTC
>JAOXYM010000004.1:5983275-5995269 GCA_028567055.1 Leptatherina wallacei | reverse complement strand
TTATTATTTGAAAAAAAAAACAAAAAAAAAAAAAAAAAAACAAACAAACAAACTCTGCTACAACAATAATTTCCCTCAAAAGGGATAAAGTATTTTTCATTCATTCATTAATTTTCATTAACATATTTGCTGAATTGAATTTTTTTTTTTAAACATGTAATATAGCATCAATACACAAGATAATTTAGACACTGTAGTTTAACAGAAGAGTCCTTTTTTTTATGCAAATCAGTGGAGTACACTGAATGTCAGCTCATCCTGATACAGTGATGTTGACTACACGTAACCAGTTAACTGACTGTAATTCTGACAGTGTGTATTTATAAATATATACACAGACCTGCATTAAAAAAGTATAAAAATGTATGTGTAAAACTTTAACACATGGAGGAAGAAAAATAAACGTGCTCAGATTAGCAGAGTAAACAGTGTGCAGATGTACCCATATCAAGACCATGCCACTGACCCGATTCAAATTCTTTGCCTTTTTAAAAGTAAAACAAAACAATTATCCCTTCAGAGAAAAAAAGACAACCAGATACAGATGAGTTTATTTGTTACTGTACCAGAGATCATAACCTCGCACTCCTGAATGTTTTGTAGCTGATTACTACAGGTGCAAAATAACTTTACATTTATGCTAATTCATGAGAGGAATACATTTAAAAGTGAAGAATGTACAGAGTTGTACAACCCCACACAAATTGAACTATAAACTACTTTATGAAAAATAGAGTATTTAGTTGCTTTGTCAATACACAGGCTTATGTAATAAAAATTGATCAAATTGCTGTTTTTTCATTTAAAAATACACTGCTGAGATTTAAATACTTTGCTGTATTACTAAAGGTAAAGGAACAAAGGATTTCCATTTTAAACACTATGTGATCAAATGTATTACATCCTTTGATGCCAGCAAGGTAAAATTAAGTCATTATTTTCAAAAAATGTTTGCAAAGTTCACTTTAAAGGGCATAAACTCTTTCATAAATAATAATGGCTTAATATGTGAAAAGGCAGTTGCATGGTCTAATGTCCCTTCTAAAGAATCTATTCATGGTTTGTTCAATTGCACGAGGGATATTCAACATGGATGGACATAAACTTCTTAAGATTAAATACTGACATTGTCCTGTTTGGTCACCCTGACTTGGTCCAGGGCCTTGCCAGCTCCCTTGGCCCATTTACATCTTAAATACAATCACAGGTTAGGAATCTTGGTGTCATTGATGGGGCATTTCAGTTAGACAAGCAGGTCAGCTCAGTGGTCAGGGCTAGCTTTTTTCAGCTTTTCAGCTCCTTGCCAAAGTCAAACCCTATCTGAGAAGGGCTGATCTTGAAAAAGTTATTCCTGCTTTTATTGCATCGCGTTTGGACTACTGCAACTCTCTGTATGTCGGCATTGGCCAGGCTGAACTCAACTGTCCGAAGCTTGTACAGAATGCATCAGCTAGTCTCCTGACTGGGGCGAAGAAACACGAACATATAACTCTGGTGCTTTCCTCACTTCACTGGCTTCCGGTTAGGTACAGGATCGATTCGAAGATTCTTTTATTTGTTTTTAAGTCTCTGAATGGACTGGCACCAGAATAATTATCTGACCTTGTTTAGATACATAAACCCTTCAGAGCTCTTAGGTCAGTTGACCAGATGGTCCTAGGCGTTCCTCAAGCCCTCATGAAAAGCAGAGGGGATTGACTCTTTGCAATTGCGGCTCCCACGCTGTGGGACGCATTGCCCCTCGCTGTGTGGTCTGCAAATAGCCTCATTTATAAACGCGTCTTAAGAATCATTTATTTTCCCTGGCCTTTGGATGAGCAGATTCACTTCAACTGGATCTTTCATAAGTTTTGTATTTCACTATTTTATTATTTTATTGTGTTTTACTGTGATTGTTCTTAATGTTGCTTTTACTGTTGTTTCTGTTATTTTATTTTACTGTAAAGCGCTTAGGTTGCCCGTAGGCCTTTAAATGTGCTATATAAATAAAATTGGTATCGACATTAATGATATTTCCCTTTTGCTTTGCTGAGACGGGTTGTGACGCAGAGCAAAACCTTCATTTTTCCAGATTTACAAAGGAGTGCATCGGCTCATAATTTATGATTGCTCAAACAAAACAAAACAAAATATTCAACAGATGTTTAATGTTCCCTTTTTTGTATGCATTTACTGTTTGAGAGGCGAATTAGTTGGTTTTTTAATTAGACCTAAATGATCCATGTCACAGCAAAATCAAATCACTCCAGAGAAAAGTGAATCACTAGATTAGAAGTCAGTGCTGCCCAGCATACTGCTTCATCCACCTGCAAAGGCAAACCACTGTGTTTAGTAATTACAAGGAGGTTAAAGAGGCTTTAATTCTTTGGGAGGCCCAAATGAAAAACCGTGGGGAACATAATTGTAATTTAAATATATTCCTGAAGGCTCCAAAAGATCTTTTTTCTGCTGTTTTTCTAATGATATTTCTATTATTCTTTATTGAATTTGTTTTTTTTCACCATCTCTTACATAATAAGAACTGACATTGCCAAACATATAACCAATTGTGTTAACATACAGTGAAACAGTAAATGCATATAAAAGGCATACATGTTAAAATGTGTATGTTTCACTTCAACTGATTCGGTTATTCAAACTGAAAATGATAACAAAAGTTTTTAGTCAATTTTAGTCATTTCTGGAGTATTTTTCTCTTGGTTTTCTCTCAACAGAGAAGAAATAAGAAATCCCACACAATCAGAGAGGAACTGGTATTTTTCCATAGCAGCCATGTTTAAGGAACATTCAGCAAAATGAGACTCAAAGACACCCCCACCCCTCTTTCTATTACCAATCACACATTACATAAAAGAGAATGGGCAACATTTTGAGGGGAAAAATGTGCACTTTTTCTTTGTCAGCCTCACATCCCACAGCCAAACACATCTATTGACTGTTATTACATTCAGAAAACACTGTGATTAATCAAGAAACAGAAAATTGGCTACATAAGAGTTGTAAAAGATCATAGTTGATGTTAAAAGCAATCACATTATCCTAAAACCCTAATGTATGTACTGTATTAATACTTAACTTCACAGTGGACAAATGCACTTTTTAAATTCCTGAAAGTTAAAGCATGATTAAGCAGCTACTGCATCCTTGATCATATGATGATAAACCAATAAAAATACACTGTTTTCAAAGCCAAGGTGCACTTTAAATGTACCTTAAATGGGTGATTAAATATGAACAATCAAAGTCAATCAGAAACTGCAGCCTCAAAAGCACCACCATTAAATAAGTGGACAAAATACAATCTCATAGATGAATGCAAGTGTTTTGATTTTAAGCAACAATCTTAAGGAGTTAAAATGGAGTGATGACTTCCAACACCCTCTTCATTAATAAGACACAAATGCTTATAGAATGCTTGTATTTGCCTTCAGTGCTAAAACAGACAAAAGTCATTGGTCTAAACTGCATTTAGGTTGCTCAGGCACTTCTTTTACATCACAAAAACAAAACAGGGGTGGATTCCCTCTGGTATTTCTTTAATGGACAATCTGAATCATTTCATCTTGCATTTATCTGAAATGATGCTTTGCTCCATATCTTAAATCTATTGTGCAAACAACTTGAGCCATTTCATTTTCAGAGAACAGAAAAAGGCGCATTGCTGTGAATGGAGCTCTATTGCTTTGATCTCAGAGATTGGAGTTAATTTCCTGTCCATAGGGTATAAGGCTTTATGTGGGTATGAGTGTGTATTGTATCTCTACATCAGAAGCTGGACTCAGGTACTGTCTTTTTACGCCCCAGTGAAGTTGTGCTGTAGCGAGTCCTCTGCAGGGTGCCATATGACTGCTTCTCTGTAGTCAAGCTCCGTGATGGTGCAGTAGACATCCCATTACGATGTAAGGATGCTGTCCTACGCATACTGTGCTCTGCTTTGGTTGGTATGTTGGATGAACTTTGGGAACGTTTGATGTCGACGGCGGTGCGTCCCACTTTCCCATTTGCTAGATCATCAACTTGACGCCCTGAACTGTTAAACTTGCCTCCTTCTACTACAGTTCTGCCTCCTGCTGATCCGTTAGACATTGATGTTCTTGATAAGGTCCTTTTGCCTCCTTCCTCATCTCCTCCATTTCCCGACTCAGCCTCCTTGGACTTCTTAAGGTCATTATCCTTCTTTAGGAAATTTCCTTTGAAGAAAGAGAGCAGACCATCATGACTCTTGGACACTTCTTTCTTGGGCTTTGAGTTTTCTCCATGCGCAGTGTGCTGATCTCTATCAGTCCTGTCCCCGTTTTGTTTTCTCAAAGTCCCGTCCTGAAAACTGGGAGCACTTAAGCTGGGATGAACTCCAGCACTGGAGCTCCCTTTTGTCTCTGAATCGTGTGAGGGTTTAGAAGAGCTCTGCCTTGTGGTGTCTTTCCTCCTGGTGAGTGTATTGCTGCTAACACTAGTACTGACATGCACTGTACTCTCCTCTTTTTGCTGGCTTCCTTTGTTCCGTCTCAGACTAGCCGTCTTCTCTGATGGCCGCCTCTGGCCCTCTGGGACCTGTGGGACAGATAACTCCTCTCCATTCTTACCTACACAACTTATACTCCCAACAGGGGAAGATCGAACATTGCCTGCAACCCTGTGACCCTCAGCAACTTCCTTTTTGCTGCGCGATTCATTCATCAGTGTTACTATTGGATCCTTTGTGTATCGGGGTCTCCGGCCAGATTCCAAGTACTGTACCAGCTCCACAGGAGCTGGATCCTCAACTGGAGGAGGCACTTTGTCAGGTTTTCGTCTGTCTTTGGAACCAAAGGACCAGCGCAGTGGAAGCACTTTGCTCAGGGTGTCCTTGGTCTTACTGGGGACTCTCATGCTTATACTGCGCCCCTGAAGACCCCTGACAAATGGCCTGCTCTCAAAACCCCCTGACAAACACATATAGAGAAAAGGACTTTAGATTTCATATTCAGAAATTAAAATCTTATACAAATCATTAAGGCAATTTGTAGGGGTGGTCCCTTACCTCTTTCCTCTTTAGAGCCATTGTCATGGAAGACTTGAGACTCTGGAGAGTTAGGTATGGAAGACGGGCAGGTAGTGGAGGAGCGAGACACCAAACTGCCCCTCTTGCTGTCTCCTGTCAGTCTGATTAGCCAATGGTTGGACACTGATGAACTTGTGGATCCTGTCAAACAGAGAGCAAAGTGGGAACCAAGAAGAAATGAGCCACTGAATATTCCACTGATTGAACTTGGGTGATGAACATCTACTGCAATTGCTGACATTGTTGTACAGCTGACAATAAATGTTAACCCCTTCTTGACCAGGTTTACCTTTTCTGTCTCTTGTCTGAAATAACATACCCAAAATAAATCAAATCTATCTTCACTCCTACAGGACTTGTTTGTATAATCTTGGTCTCAAAAGAAAGTTGAGATGTGCGATTACCACAGAAGTGTGAGAATCAACGTATGTGTTACTATGTCAGAGTAAATGAACCGGAAACACAGTAGAAACCGCCCGTTCATCTACGAATTACTTATAAATATCTGATGAAGGACTGTGCATTAGAAGAAGTTACAAAAGTGACACTGTGCCATTTTACTGATGTTTTGAAGGAGGGATTACACAGGTAAATATCTAATTTAGGTAAATAGCTCTATAAGTGTTGATAATGGACATCTCTATCAATTGTCAGAGTCAGGAGAATTGAGGGATAGCATCCAAATTACCTTAGAAACACCATGAGGATCCAGGAAGTTGATAATTATTTTAAACAGAGGCAAAGTCATAGAAAAACACATTAGAAGAGTATTTGAGGTGGATTAAAACTTTTGGCAAAAAAAACAGCAAAAGTAAGACATGCTTTAAGATTGTGTGATTTTTTTCTTTGCTACTTTGTCCCACTGTGATGAGACATTTTTGCATCAGCAGCCTGCTGCGGCAAGATAACCACCTGGCGTTATATGCTAAAGTGAAGGTAAGTGCACAATTACTTGGTTAAATAGCTAACGGTAACCAAACATAACATTCAAACAAAATATATTTGCATTATTTGCAATTTTGTACAGTTCAGATAGGGCTTATAGGGCATTCCCCGAAGGCTACATTATACAGATGGAAAAATGTAACAGTCTCAACTTTCTTTTGCCAGATAGTTTTACTGTTCAAACATCATTGACCCAGTATGAACGCAATGCCTTTTTTTGAGATTAATGTGCAGTGGTTTGTAAAATAAACCATATTCCATTTTAGACATAAAGGCCATGATTTATCAAAGGTTTGCACCTCTTAAAACACACGCAAACTTGATAACAGGCGCAAAAACAAGCTGCAGCTGCTTTATTAACCTGACGCAAAGATGAATGCACCCGCAAAACTGTCAAAATAGCGCTGCAATGCATTTTGTGCTTTTGCATTGAATGAATATGCAATCCGGGGGTTTCTGCCAGAAGGCGCAAAATACTGGGAGGAGTAGATGCAAATAAATCAGCTTTGCGGCGCAACATGATTTACTAAACATGGAACTGATTGTGCTGGCTGTTTTTGCGTCTATATTTAGTGCTTCTGAAAGGCAGGCGTAAACTGGCTCAAATGCGCTCAAACGGCTGCAGCTAGATAAGAAGCAATGATCAAATGCTGCAGAATTGCAGAGGAGCATCAGCCTGATTCAGAATATTTTCTCATGGCCGGTTGGATACAATGACTGAACTTCTGGAATAAAATCTTTAAAGGGATAATTTGTGTGAATATTAAAATCACAACTGTTTTTTAGACAAATGCTGTCATAAGGAGGCGCGTTCATATTTATTATGTCTATAACAATTATGATGTCATTAAAAGAACATGTTTCAGTTTCTGCACATACCTTGTACCACAACGTATAATCTGCTCCTCGCAGAAAGAGGGCTCCACCTGCTTCTTAATATCGGTCAAAGAAATCTCTTTTGTCGGCCCCCTACCTGTCTTATTTGCCGAGGTTTTATAGCGTTTATGTTTTGCTGTTGTTCTCCATCCAACATCTTGCAATCTCTTCTTAACCTCATCTGATGTTCTTTTTGTCTTATGTATTTACTTTATGTAAAATACACTCCTATACTGCAGTTCTTCTGGTCTGGTCACATTAAGATGTATTTGCCATATTTCTATTTGCCTCTTCCACTAATATTTCCATCTCCATTTGTTTGCGAATCATTTGCACACGCTATATCCTCATTTAAATAAGGCTGTTTGTGCTCGTTATCTATTGCGCAATAAATCTTAGTAGATCACCCGCAAATCATGGAAACACAACAGGCACAAAATATTTGCGGGGCAATTTATTTAGCGCTCGCTATTTGGAATCTTGGTAAGTCAGGGCCATAGTCTCCTTTCTTTATCTTCACTGCTCCTGTATTATTCATGTTTCAAACTATAGCTATTTTGTCAAAAGGCAGCTGGAAGTTAAACGCTAACTAGATGTCTTACAATTCTCTACAGAGGTTCAGAAGAAATGTTTAAAAGATTTTTGTCATAGTTTACAAAAAAGAAGCCTGTCAAGTCTGAGAAGAGGTTATGTAGCTTTTTCAATTTGTTTTCTTTGATTAGACTAAAACCAAAAGAGTCACAGGGGGATCATCTGAGCAAATACTAGCCAAGTCCTTACAAACAACATTAAAAGTTTTATAAATATAGGACCAAATGCAATTATTTTTTCAATTAAAAAGTGGACATATTGCACATTAATGAACGGGAATTAAAAAATGCAAAATGGAAATATGTGTAAGTTAGCATTAATGCTAATTTACATCTCCTGTCCCCTGGCAGGTCCCAAACAAACATTCAATACATAGGCTGTATAAGGTAAAGACATAAAAAGTAAAGTGCAAACTGGTTGTAGTACATATTGTATAAAGTACATGATTTAAAGTGCAAGAGTCCATATATCAAGTGCATAAGGTTGGAGTGTAGTTAGAATACAAGATAAAATACAACTAATTCAAATAAAACACAGTCACAATTCAGCCACATAGGATAATATAATACAATAATAATTCATACAGAGAAAGAGAGTGTGGTTCGTGTAAATTAAATGGTTTTTCAAAAGCTTATTTTCAGGTTCTGCACAAACTTCTTAACGAGCCACTCATTTGAATCAACCCACAAGACTAAAACCTAGGCTACAAGTGTGTGCTGCTGTCATCTTAATAAATGATTACGTTTGCCAAAGCGGTAGGCTACTTGTGTGTATTTCGTGTGTCCTGATGCTGTATACTTCTACAATTCGCTGTTCTATTGCACTGAAGACGTTAATTTTCATCAAATGATTAATGTCATCTTAAAGTATGCAGCCTGTTTCTCGTTGTGTAAACAAACACATAACTACTCGGTAATGCTAACTTACCCTTCCGGGAGCTTTCTTTTCAGATGATCATGCATGACTGTCATGCTGCCGTGGTATGCCAACTCTGCGTGTAAGACTGCACATTTCACCCGCTTTGAAACTTTAACTTGAAATATTCCCAAACTTCGGAAAGACGCGGTCTCTTTTTGACGTCACTTTGACTGTTTGCGTTGCTCTGTTATGTGAGAAACTCCAGAAATTCCAGGTGGATACCTTCACTTCTGGAATCCATTTATCAGTCTTGAATTGTTCTTTGTTGGTTAAACGAAGAACATACTGGCCCCAGCACTTCCTGTGGTGCGTTGCAGTTATTTGTGAAGCGTGAATTTCTATTGTCTACGTCGTCGACATTGTCTCTAACAAAAGAGATGATTGTTGATTTCAGGAGGAACAGGAGTTAACTGTTTTCATCCTGGGAGAAGAGGTAGAGGTAGCGGAAGAATGACCTTGGAGTTCAGCTGCACAGATGCATTTACAAGAAGATTGCCATTAATGCATTAAAAGGTTAGAAGGACAACCTTGTATTCTATTTATTTTTTTCTCTTTTGAAAAAAAAAAAAAAAAAAAGGACAAATGCGTGGACTAGTTTCTCTGTACCAGGGAGGGTGAGTGTGGGACAAAGTTTTGAGATGTTCCTAAGGTGGTGCAAAGCGGTCTTAGAAAGGTGTTTGATATGAGCCTGAAACGTCAGTTTAGGGTCAAATCAATCACCAAGGTTGATAATAATAAAGGAAAGGGGAATGTGCTGGTCAGAGAAGGTGATGCTGATTTTGGCAGATGAACATGTTTTTTGTGGGGTACCAACAAAGATTACCTCTGTCTCAGAATAGTTGAGCTGTAGAAAGTTGTGACTCATCCACACCTTTATCTCTTATGGCAAGCGGCAGCGATAATGATGATGACAACATTTGTATCTGTTTTATCTGGTTTGCTCCTGTTAACTTATTTTATTCAAAGAGCTTTGAGGTTTCTTTTAACCAGACATGGTGGTGACTGGTGAATCAACCCTAAAAAGCTGGAACAAAAAAACATGGGGAAACATGGGGTTATTTAAAAGTGGACTCAAGTTTCATGCAAGTTGTCCTTTCTGCTGCAGCATAATTGTTATTTTTTTGAATGTTGTCAGCCATAGAGGAACAGTAAAACATTTTTCACAGTCAGTTGCTTTTACTCTTGTTTCAGTTTGATGCAAATGTGTTTTTATTTTCAGTGAGTTCTGCTGAAAGAAACTAAAAAATAAAAAAATAACAGTAACCACCATGAACTGAAGTGGCTTTTTGCCACTGTAATAAATCCTGTGCTCTGGAGGTGTGGCTTCAGGGGAAGGTCTGAAGAAATGGGTGTGGACATTTGAACTGTGTATTTTCAAAATGTAGCTTTGATCAGGTAGATGTTTTTCAATTTTTTAGTTGTTATGTGTTCTTATGTGCTTTTACAGTAAACTTATTGCATGAAAAGTGCTTTATAAATAAAATTTGATGTCATCCATCACTGTATTGATTGAATGACAGATTTGTGATTACTGAGCTTCTGTCATGTTCAATGACACACTGTAATGTAATGACACACTTAGATTAACTGTTGATGGTTACATGTAATATGTCACCCAGTCTGTTACAATATGAACTATGTTAACAGAAGAAACACAAAAGCAATATATTTACTGGAAAAATATTAATTAGACCCTGTTAATTAGACAATGTAAATTATTCAATCAAGGAATTTTGTAATGGTTAGCCATTCTCTGCATGCCTATGTTTCAGGCAGTAGGGCGGCTGTAGCTCAGGAGGAAGAGCAGTCATCTGCCAAACGGAAAGTCGTTGGATCGGTTCCAGGCTTCCCCAGACAACCTATCGAAGTGTCATTGAGCAAGACACTGAACCCCACGTTGCCTCCCGATATGTCTTTTGGGGTATGATTATCTCCTTTAGTTATGAATGTGTGCGTTTGGTAAATGCACTTAGTGTGTAAATGATAGAAGTGCTGTAGGAGTGTGTGTGTGAATGGGTGAATGGGACATGTTGTTTCAAAGTGCTATGAGCGGTTATGTGACTAGAAAAGCGCTATATAAGTACAGTCCATGTACTGTACTCACATAGATAGGAAATGTTAATACTTAATACTTAGGAAATACTTCATCTTAAAGGGCTTAATAGAATAATACTTTTATCTAGTTTGGCTTGGAATGAAGAAAATGTAATGAAACTGGTAAATTAAGGTTCAATTAGTTTTGTTTGATATTGTATCTGCAAAACCATTTGTTGTGTAGTGTACTTAAAAAAAGGTTAGCAATGTTCACATTGTTTGTGGAAGTAGGTTTAGTCAAAAAGCCTATCTAGATCAGTTCTTCAACCTTGTGCACTCAAGTGTACATATGTGATCACAGTCAGACAGAGCGGTAGCGCTGCTCCATGACAAACCTTTATCAGTTGATGTTTCAGTAGCAGTTGTTTGGAACAGTAATGACAGGCTTAGCAAAGGAAAGGAGAAGAAATATAACATTGTCTGTCTTGTAACTATAGCAGATCTTTGTGATAAAAAAATGTGATCAGTAATGGGGAGGGCCTGTGCCTTTTTTATGAAGGAGTAGGATATGTGATATCACGACTCATAAATTTGCTGTTGTGTAAACAAAATGTAAATGTGAACACAATGTGCTCACAATAAATAACAAATCATCAATGTGTATTGCAAAGAGGAACAAGCTAACCAAAGACAATGATGAGTAAATCTGATTGTGGTTTTAAGGTATTTTGGATTAAATTAATATTGAGCTTCTAAAAGGATCTTTGCTGGCCTCCCTCATCTAAGACCCCCATAAAATTCATGAATCGTATTAACAGCATTAATGTAGCAAACAAGGCAAAGACAAGAAATGCTGAAGCAGCCTTTTGGCAACAGACTGTAGCAGCATGTTTATCAAATGTAAATACTGATTCAGTGTTAAACAGTTGTATACTTGAAGGACATTTGCAAAACTCATCTTATCTGTAAACTTATTCATGCCATATAATTATTTTTTTAGCATTTTAAAGGAACATGCGACTTCACACAAAATAAAAAGATGGCTTCATTTAGCATTATGCTAATTTCCATCTGCAGTCTTGAACACAAATAGAAAAACAAGTAAAGGAGCAGCTTGCTTTTTTGCTTGAGTTCGCTTATTACTTGATCACATACCTCTAATGGAGCTGCTGGCTGACCATGGAGGAATAGTATTGCGTCTCTGGTAGAAAAGAATGTAAGCTCCTCTGGTACACACTTCCTCCTCTGGTACCACGTCCACGCTACTGTCATCATAGCTGTACCACTGACCATCCACTGAATTCCTGCAGTAAGCTGGATTAAAAAATGACAGCCATAAACAAAGGGCACCTGAATAAGTATAACTGAATGCCACCTTTTAGAAAATGCTAGAAATCAAAGAATAGATAGTTAATCATTCTATTGTTTGGTTTTGGTACACTGAAATAAAGAACAATTACATGTTCAGATGTGTATTACTTTGCTTAAAACATGCAATCTTTTCTTCTCAGTTTATTAAAGGGGACATATTATGCAAAAATCACTTTTATAAGTCCTTGGAATAGTCTCTTACAATGTTCTAAGTCACG
>JAOXYM010000004.1:5957691-5968314 GCA_028567055.1 Leptatherina wallacei | reverse complement strand
GAGGAGTTATAAGCCAGCAAAAAACGGCGGAATAATAAACTATAAAAAGTAAAAATAAAGAGAAACAGGAAAACAATCCTGTGAATGCCCCTAGAGGGCATTCACAGAATTATTGTTACTAATAGTGGAGAAGGGGTAGGATTTAATAAGCTTGTGCTTCTTTCTACTCCTTTTTGAGCATGTTGTAAAGTGATTATGACTATAGATGGTTTTATCTTATTTTGTTTAATTTTTTTTCCTTTTTTTGTCATAAAATGCTCAAAATAAAGAATTAATTCCCGCAACCCTGAATTGGATTAAGTGGTACAGAGAATGAATGAATTAATGACTGAATAAAGAATTCATTTATCCATTTTACCCCACTTCTGAGTCTCTAAAAATCACTAAAATGAAGCCCTTACATTTGAGAAGACTGAACGTAAAGTCAAACAGAAGTAAACCACTGAAAAGTGAAAACCTAACATAACCTTTCCACTCCTAACTTGAAGCCCACCTAACAGCTTGCTGGCCAGATCCCGCTGTGTTGCAAAGGAGGAGGAGGACCCTGGTGGAGTTGCTCTGGTTCAGGTGCTCAGAGGAGAGGCGGCCAGATGGAGGTAATCTCTGAACATCAGCCCCAGCAGTGGAGGTGTAGGGGGAGGAGGGGAGGCTGTGGTGATACCCTGAACGGAACACAGAAAGAAAGATGCTTTTAAAATGCTGCTATTAACATTGTTGAGATGCACCTGACAACCTGGTGTTCACAGCTTTTATACAAATATTTGCAAAATTCCTATTTTAATGAAAATTTGAGCATCTCTAAAGTAGTTATTAGTAAGATTAGTGGGATATAAGACTGAGACTTAAAGGTAAAAGGTTTTGGAAAACAAAAGATGAAAAAAGTGCTTTAAGTGATAAAAAAAAGTCTTATCAGGGTATTTTCCTCCAGCATGGCTGTAAAAATGCTTCTCATTCTAAAAGCCACATCCACCAAGTTTGTGGGGGGGGTTGGAAAATAGCTTGGGACCAAAATGAGAAACAGCTACATAAACACTGCCATCCAACCCGACATGTTTACTGTGATACAGAAAACATTAAAAAGTGTCCATTACGGTAAAGTTGCCCTTTGAATCTGGTTTAACCTGAGGTGCTACACAAGGGAATTGCATCTACCATCACACACACTTCCACACAACACAAACTTGAGCTTTGATTAATAGTGGGTAATAGCTGGAGGGGATACAGAAGGCACAACCTCTTGTGTCCAAGGAAACAAACTTTGACAATATCTGAGGATTTAATTAAACATTGCTTGTTTGAACCCTAACATGCAATTAATTACTGCCAAAATCTTACATCTCTCTCACACACACATGTGCACACACACAAACACACACACACACAAAGAGACCTGAGCATATGCATGTGAATAGATGTAAAGCTTAAATGTAACGCTTCCACAAAAGTAATCAAACAGACGATAAAGGGAAACAATGTGTTGTGTGAAAGAATTTATTTCTGTAACAAAAACAGAAAAGGACAAAATAATATTTGACTAAATGGCTGCTAAGTTGTATAGAGCAGCCTCTTCACTGCAGGGCTCTCCATGACAGAAGTATTTCATGCCACACAATTCTATCCAAATTGTTTTTTTAAAACAACAGTTCTCACCCTTTCAAGCCCTGAACAAGCAGCAAGTAATGCAACTTGCAAGCCTGTGAAAAAAGTCTTGAGTCATGAAATATGCAAACTTAGATAGAAATACTGTATACAAAACAAAACTTTGTACTTTTATCCCTCAACACAGCCTGAATCTTCTTAACCTTGGTTTCTTTAATAGACTTTAGAAATAGTTCTTTTTTGGATGTTTGCTGCTTTTTGTTGCATTCTTTGTTAAAATGATCCTACACTGCTCCGGTGATTTTGAGGTCTGGGGATTAATAACGCTCCATCGTGTATCTGAATTTGTAGGTATGCTTCTACAATGTTTTGGGTCAAAGTTTTTCTCGTTATCAGTGAAGTATTTGTGCAGTAGTGATTAGAGGCATAATGCAGGATCCTCCTAAGTAAACAACAGTTTATGAAAAATGTCATTGGCTGTTTGCTTTTAGGAAATTTGCTTTGGTAACACTTTGCAATAAGGGTCCCTTAATTAACATTATTTAATGCATTATTAAGCATTAATTAACCATTAACAACCATTATTATGCATTACTTAGCATTAGTTAGCGTATTAGTTAGTGCATCAATAAGCAGTTAATTGATGCTTACTATTCAACCATACTTAATGCATTAATAAGCATTAATAAAAGTTAAATAATGTAATTATTCATCATAATAATGTTTGTTAATGGTTTATTTAACAGTTAATAAATGCTTAATAATGCATTAAATAATGTTAATTAAGGGACCCTTATTGTAAAGTGTTACCTTTGCTTTATATTTTGTATCAAATGACCACTTTAGTTATTATGATCAGTTAATCATTTTCTCAAATCTATACTTTGGATTTTCTCCATTTACTTATCTTTAATGTCTCATTTACATCCGCTATCATTTTTCCAGTCCACATTGCCCCCTACAGTAAACAGTAAATGGGTCGATTGAAAGTCCAGATCCATCTCTCAAGTCCTGCATCACCTCTTTGCTTGATGTTTTTCCTTTCTTTTCCTTCTGAATAGTTATTCTGCCCTCCACATGTCCAGTTTCTTCACTGCACATCATGCTGACGTATGACTAACAGTTTTTTTTAGGGCTCAACTTATTGATAAAGAAAAACTGTTTGGAGTGTGTAATTTTTAGTGTTTTTCAGAAAATGTAGCTATAGAATACATGTGTCTTTGCAGCAGGCTGTTACTCAGAAACAGACTGAAGATACATGTTGTCTCTTATGTGAAGACAAGAAGGTTCAAGGAAAAACTTTGAGGGATCTTTTAGAAAAATAACTTCATTCGATCACTTCCAAAAAATACAAGACAGTCTGCATCCTGGGAAGCTAAATTTAAAGAAATGTCTCAAGACCTTTGCAAAAAAGGGCTTCCTTTTGTGGATTCATTGACCAAAGATGTTGGATCCACAGCTCCAGTTAACAGAGATAGTCAAAAGGAATCATGTTAATTTAAGCATCCCACATTTTCTTAACACCAGGTTCTTTATCAAGCATCTTGAAACCAGAAAGTGATATGTCTTGCATAACTACATCATCATTTCACCCACGTGTCCCTAGAGTTCTGGATAGACATCCTGCCAGACTCAATCTCACACCAAAATCCCTTTTCGGGAGATGGACAGATGCAATCCGCAAGCTGAGGGAGGTGTTAGCAAGGTGGAAATAGGGATGAGTAAAAGAGAGCAGCAAAGAGTCGTTGCTAAAGGAAAGAGCAGCGCTTTTTAATCCAAATATGTAATTCCCACAGTGAGGTGTGAGATATCACACAATTGCATGGATTTAGTTATAATTTTGCATGATATTAGTTGCTTTTTTTGTTGTTGTGTCATCATGGTTTGTAGGACCTTCCATGTTATCACTTATCTGTGATTAAAAGATAAACACTGAGCCTGACATGAACAAGCTAAACTCAGAGGCAGGGAATATTGAAGCTGGGAAAAAAACAAAAGGGAGGAATATGAACTGCTCTCCAGACTGTAGCTGCTGTGTATTTCAATGATTAAACAGCTCAGTCCCACAGAAGACCCAATGCCCCCTCTAGCACTAGCTCTTCCTCCCCTCCATTGCAATTCTCTATTTCTTCATTTTGTTTTTCATTTTCCACCCTCCTCTCCCAGAGACTGCACGTATCACTGCCTTTTACACTGACGGTTTGGGATGAATCAGTAGTCGGGTAATTAGAGCAGACTGAAGTAATAAGTGCTACAATAGAAATTTCTGAGTGTTTCATATCTGTAGAATGGGTGAATGACTTTTTTTGTTGGGAAAGACATGGTTGCAACATCTATTCCAATAGCTCATCAGTCACAACTGCAGTGTGCTTTCATGTACATACAGTATAAGGAACATTTTTTTCTGTCTAAGGGATCAAAGAAACCCCAATTAACTTCAACTTTTTGCGTGCAGGAAAAGTATGAAGACAGTATTTCTTAACGGACTACTGGTTGCAGCTATTAAATAAGAGCATCTTAGTGATGAGTCCCCCATAATGTCCAACTGTTTGTATTCACTACAAATTACTTCACATTAAAAGAGTCTTGATGATCCTCTGCAGAAATCAGTTCACAAACAGAAGTAGATGCTTAAGTAAATAAGTAGATGCTTAAGGGTCCTGTAAATGTTCAGTTTGTACAATTCATGCTTTTCTAGAGTCAGAGTTGAACGTTGATTTTTCAGGCCATATTTAACATGTTACACTGACCATGAATTTCAATGTCGTCAAATATTAGCCAGGAGATTTTAGCTCTAATATTGCTCATAAAAATCTAATTCTAATAAACAAAACTCTTTGCTCATACTTTGCATTGACAGTTACTGTGTTGCCCTGCAGGTTTAATCACCTATAGCTCCAGCTATGTTTTCATACACCTGTTGCTGTTGTCAGTATCGCTCATGTTTTTTTAAGTTTGCTTTCTTGTTGGTACTCCTGATGATTCTTTGCCTTGCTTCTTTAAAATGCTGCAAGATGTTTTCTGCTAAGTTTAATTACAAGAGTAACAGCTGGTCACCAGGTTTTTCTGTTCAGGTATTGATTACCTATAGATAACTTCTCAAAACAAATGTTACAAAGTGCTTTACAAATCAATCTTAAAAGACAACACTGATTCAGTCGACCTGATTTCCTCATGCAGGTTGTTACAAAGTTTTGGGGCCCGGACTGAAAAAGCTATTTTATGTCGAGTGATGGGAACAGAATAAAGACCCCTGCCCAGGGATTGCAAGGTACATTACAGGGATACAGTGTTAATAGGTCAGATATGTAAAATATACAATTTGTGAAATGCCTTTTATCTTTGTCTTTCTTTTTTGTCTTTACTCCCTCCTTCTGTCTTCCCCTTTTCTTGTTTCCCCTATCAAGTCCAGCATTAATGTGTACTTCAGCAAAAACAAATGTAGAAAAACAGAACAGTACTCGTGTCAAGGGGAGCCTTACATCCACAAAGCATCATTCCTGTTATATCATTAGGTTCCCCATGGTAACTTAAATATGACCAGCACAAAACAGCAACGACACCATCACTGTGCTTCCTATGATGCTGGAAACGACATGTGAAAAAAAAAAAAGAATTAGGGAATAAAAAGACAGATTTTCCACCAAAGTGATGCAAAACCTTTTATACAAACCTGGGGCTCAGCATCTCATCCAAAAACTAAAAACCTTGCAATCTTGGGACAGCATGGCTCTTCCACTTCCAAACCCTCCACAGTGCCCATGAGGCCATATGGGTATGCACATTGTTGGCGATTTCTAGTTAAAATGTGTGGACTCATGAACCAAAATAGGCAATAGTGGCTTGGGTCTTCAAAATGTAAGATGAGCTAAAAATGATGACATGATGTTGGCTACAGCCATCCTTTAGAGATCTAACCTCCATGAAAACCCCTCCACTGATTTGTTTCATCAAATTGTTTTTACTGTGTGGAAAAGAAAAAGATTTTCACCCACACCTTATAACAGCACAGCTTTTAGAAAACAGGCAATACAAAATTTTTTTCACACTTGTCTGTTTACCAACCATCTACAGTCCTGGAAAATACTCAAAACAATTCCAAACTTTTCTGTGCTTTCCATATCTTTTTCGGGGCTGTATAGGAGCTGTGTTTACAGCAGCAGCAACATAAGCAGAGGACTAAGAAAAGCAAAGAGCTTATTTTCAAATTCTTAAAGACACTGAAAACTGCAAACCAGGCAGAAAAATCTAAAAAGAATACTGCATCAGAGAAAGAGTCTGGTTAAAATTGGCTTACACCTGGAAAAATATGCACAACAGCCATGATGACAGCTGAGCTTTCTGCAAACAGCAAAATGAAAGATTAGAAAGGCATAACAGGGAGAAGTAAACACCTCATTTTAGATTAATCATTCTTCTCCAGGTTCCCTTTGTTTTTCACCATCTCCTCACTATGTGCTGTTCATCTGTTCCCCTTTTTTGATCTACCATAAGGAGGCACCAAATTGCATCAGCAGCTGCGACAGCATCCGTGCTGCATCCTCATATTAAAAGAAAACACATATGAACAACAAAGCTGTGGTAATTCAAACATCCCAGGGGATTTTACACTTCGTTACATCATGTCTCAAATATTAGCCCAGCATGCTGAAATCAGACTGTTTGTGAGGCCCTGTAAATGCATTTGTGGAGTAGTGTGTGCTGTACTTTGAGCTAAAATTTTACAGGAGCCTTCCACATCAACTGTGTGATAAAGAGTTCAGATTTCAATGATCAAGAGCTCATACGGAGAGATAAAAATAGATCATTGTAATGTCTTCATCCTCTGCACTGCTGACTGCTTCACTTAATTAACATAATAAGCTGTGGTAACAGTAAACTTGTAAAGCAGGAGTTTTTAACATGCCTCTGGGCAGAAGAAGTTTTCAGGAGGCCATCTACATAGAAATTCATGCAGCGTAGTATAGTTTTCTAAAGGCACTTGAGCCGATTGTAGCTGGTGTTTCTCAGAGGTGCTCTGATCTCATGAGATCAAATATGGACACATCAAGTTCCTCTCTGCTTTGTTTCTCTCAAGGTTACTTTAAATGGTGAATGCTACTGGAGGGAAAAGTTGCACTGTGAATGGAAGATTTTTGCTTAAAGCTTCCTATATCCATCTTCATTAAAAATCCACTGAATATCTTTTTTTATCATATTGTTGGCACAATTATGGCATAATCTCTATCTACCATGAATGAATGAACGAATGGATGAATGAATGAATGAATGATTGAATTCTTTACTTCAAACATAAAAAAAATACGAAAGATAAACAAAACATAGCAAATAAAACAAAAACCTAAATCATTCATATACAAGAAAAGCCATCATACCATTATATCCGACTGAATAAAGCTTCACTGTAGATCCTACACCGAGTTTTAGAAAGACTTTCATATCTCTTAGTCATCAAAAGAGTGAGTCCATACTTCAACTAAGCCAATGCCAATGGTGTGGTCTGACTCCACCGACTCGCTAGCTGCCCCATTCCGCTGTAGCGCTAAAACAGTGTTTACACCCACTCGGCCTTCTGAAGGATGGATATATGCATACTTATTGAGGTAAACACAAAACATGTTTGATGACCAACACCATGACATTTAGTGTTGGAAATTATTTGGATTTTTTTAAAGCCACACTAATGAACTTTAGCAGATTTTCTCAGTCAAACACTCCCTAACAACCGTTACTTCGACATTCATCTTGCATCCTACCTCTATGCTGAGCTCTCTCCAACCAGTAAAAATCAATCTGATGTCTTATTTCTTGCTCTGTTTCTTTCTTTTCCTTGATTGGCCCTATTATGTCCTTGTGTATTTCTTTGCTGAATCAGCCATGGTGCACGTTCAAAATGGCCATTGTATTGATATCCAGTTATGCTAGTGTGAAGCAGCGCCATAAGGCAAAATCCTGCTGTAAAGTGAGGCTGTACAGTTATATAGTGCGATTTGCTCCGGGAATATACATAATAAATGTCGTGTGGCATCAAAATGAGTCAGAAACAGATATTTGTAATGGCAGGAACAGATTTGAATACAAAATGCCATGGTGAATTTCTGCAGGCAAACTGTCCTTGCACAGGCAACAACTTAAAAGGTAAAGAAACTGAAATCCAAGTCTTTTTCCACACGCAACTTCAGATGCATTCACACCAGGATTGTCAATGGGACTTAGTTCGATTGGACAGGGAACTCCAAGAAATATTGCCCTTTGGTTTGGTTTGGTTTTTACATTTCACTTTGCTGAACCAGACCAAACCACCAGGGCAACGTTGCATAGTTACAGCAACTACTCGTTTGGGGCGGTATTGCTTGAAACGTCAAATGACCAACAAGACAAAAATCAGGATAAGGGAGAAAACCCGTCACATCATTTAACCAGGACTGAAAACAGAAATCTTTCCACTTCAGCCAGCCTTCATTCTCTGCAAGTAAACAATGGAGCAAGACCAAGTCTATGCAGTCTTGGGGTTTCAAACCAAACCTAAGAATCTGTCTAGTATTAACAGCAGGAACTATCCAGCATGCTGCTCTAGGGCACGACCTATGTCACATCCTGTCTTTGGTTCATTGGATGGTCAGTTTGCTTTCACACAGTAAGGGAGCCAAGACATCCAGTTTTCAAGTAGACCAGAGATAGCACATTTTGTCCACACCAGAGTGCAAATGTGTGTTCACTCCACTCCAAACAAACCACACTATCCGTGGAAGTGAACCAGGGTTCATATTAAGCAGACAGTCCCAGTGTGCAAACGACCTTAGACACAACTCTGGCTAATACACAATTTAGTGATAAAGATTTATAGTGTTGAGAACTTTGGTTCAGAGTCACATATTTAGACATGATATCAAAGTTATGAGAGCAGGGGTGCCAAACTCTGGTTTTTGAGGGCCACTGTCCTCAGGTTTTAGACGTTTCACTGCTTCAAACCATCTGACGTAAATTAATGTGCAGAAGTTGACAACAAGCTGTTGGGTCCATTTAATTATTATTTCTTATGTGTTAGCAGGGAAGCATCTAAAACCTGCAGGACAGTCATCAATTGTGGGATAAAACACCACAATTAATCAAGATCTTTCAATATCGTCAATTTTCATAAAGAATTATGTCTTAGCTATAACGGGATCAGTGCAACTCACATATGGAACAAAATTAAAGTTACACTTGTGTTTCATTGTTTTTATTCCAGTGAGTTACAGAGGAGGCATGTTAGAGTGGAAAAGTATTGCAGAGGATGATGTATTTCTTTCAAACACACCAATTAAGTCATTCATGGCAGATTTTTTTGTAGCAAAATGACCAAGGTGTCATTGTGGGCAACAGCTCGCCAGCCTGTTACACAGCTATAAAAACATTGCAGCTAAAGGAGGAAATTCACTGAATATCTTTCACCAGCTCTAGGATAAAAACACAGCTTCTTATGTTAAAGTGAATTTAAATGCATAGTAGTTAAATTATGCTAATGTTTACCTACCGTAACACTGAAATGAAATGAACAGCAGAATTTGTTGCGTTTGCAATTACTGAGCATTGTATTACACAGATGTGAAAAAACTAAATATGTCTTTTTTGTCTTGCTGTTAAACATAAACATAACCGACTTCGACTTGGCCTGATGTTGACATTTAATTACAGATAAACGGTCTTGTTTATTTAATTCAACTATTCCAGTATTATTTCTGTTTCAAGCAGCAGCTATTCTGCTAAAGGACAGCTCCAAGTCAAAGCTAGTAAGATAGTGTTTTCCTGTGTTTCTAAATTCTCAACTCAGTTTCAAAAGAAATGCTCCAAACAATTTTCATAATGTAGTTTCCAGAAAGAAGCCTCCCAAGTACATGTAAAGGTCTTGAAGCTTTTTCCGTTTGTTTTCTCTGCGAGAAATCTAGAGTTAATGTGTAGTATTTATTTATTTATTTATTGTTTACTGAGTACATTGGAATGGGATGTCTTGATTAATTTACTCTATTATTTTGAAAATCTATAATGGTGACATTCCTATAGGACAGTGGACCTCAAGATCCAGAGTTTCAGATCTTGTACCAGAGTAAAACATGAACTATTAGTTGTGATTTTCATTGCCTAGATTTTATTAATATTTAAGGTAGTTAACCACTATATAAAAGAAATGTTTTTTGTCATTACAATGGAAAATAAATATTTCAAACTAATGTTAAGACTGTATCAGAATGCAGAACAATCAAATCAAACCAAATAGTTTTGCTTGAAAATACACTCAGTGAATTTCCCCATGTGGCACTAATAAAGGATTAGCTTCAATATTTTATGTATTTTATGATTTCCTTTGTATGTAAATACAAAGGGAATCATCTTCAGAGGGATGTTACCTCTTAAAGATAATATTGTTTTTACAATCGGTAAATGAACTTCAAATCCAGGTAATCTCAAAAGTTTTCTTTCTGCTGCAAGACAATAATAACAACATTTCACTGAAAACAAGCTGCTCTTACAACTTTAAAGAGAAAGCGTTTCCAATTTTGAAAACTAAAGCAGCATAGAAAAATGTATGAAATTACATACAAATAATACATATTAGAGGCAGTTCTGTTTATTCTGCAGGACTGAGTTATTGTCTTGCAGAATATTTACTTTAGAATCTTGCAAATGATCTCACAAGATTAACAAACTGGAGAGGAGTAAAAAAGTCCAAAATGTATAAACAGTCTAGTCAAAACTGATTATCTTGTTTGCTCAGCCCATCAATAAGATGAGATAATTGAGAATGTGATGAGAGTTGAGAGATGAAATGGCAGTGGCCTCATGAAGGTTATTACAGTACTTCTGTGTAAATAAGAAACTGAAATAGACAGTTACAGCTAAGTGCATTTACCTTAAGTTGCACAAGCTATTTGTGTCAGTGAACATCTGATTTTCTTTCCAACATCTCTTAAAGGAGTCATCACCCGGAAATTGCACTTTTTCAAGTTAAAACGTGTGTATCTGTGTTGGGGCGGTATATTAACT
>JAOXYM010000004.1:5918876-5929840 GCA_028567055.1 Leptatherina wallacei | reverse complement strand
GAAAAATTGTAGGCTACTGCACCATGTAGGAGATATACGCTGAGAAATTAGCGCGCCACTTTTATCTTGAAGTTTTTACACGTCACTTCCGCCTCCAGTCTGCCCGCCGTCCCATTCATAAATAAGAAACGAATAAACGAAAAAAAACGAATTTTTTAAAAACCAAATTATGGCCGTTTTTTGATTTTGTTTTTTTTCGTTTTTTCGTTTTTAGGTTTAGTAAGTAAAAGGATTATACTTTGATACCCGGACCCAAAAAATCGTGAAAGATTAAAATCGGGAGGAAACCATATCGTCCTAGCCCTAATAGTCACAGTCAGAAGTTTGTTAACACCTACCTATAAAAAAAAATCAAAAATCTAGATGTGTCCAAACTTCTCACCTGAAAAGCTTCTGCAGAACTGTACAATGTCAGCTTGGCTGCTGCCCGTAGACATGACTTGTGAACAGCAAGGTTTTCTCTATATAACACTCCATCAATGTATGATTGTAAATTGTTAAATATAAGTGTGTGCATGAAAAATAAAGAATCATTGTGTTAAAATACACAGACTTTCCATAGCACCATTTGTTTTGAGTGTTATACTTCACCTGGTTTGTCGAAGGGGAATGGGCAGAGAGATACATAAAAATGGGTCAAAGGTGTTGCTCTGCTTAAGGCAATGAGGGCACGTCAGAGAAGACCTGGAGAGAGACAGAGACAGAGAAAAATCTTTAATATACTTTTTTATTCAATCATATTTCTTTGCCGAGTACAATCTGGCTCATCATATGCACTATTCTCTAATAAGCTCCTTTGAGTTTACCGTTGCTTTCAATTTGGATTGTATAAAGAAAACTTAACTTTAGTCAGGAAAATAACAATTTAAGTATTTTAGCGTCTTAGCACATCTGGTGGGCTGCTGAGAAAAGGGAAACAAAGCAAGAGAAGTAGGATGCTCATTATATGTTTGCTTAAAAACATTAAGTTAAGCAGCTGACAATTGCTAAAAAAAAACCAGCTGGAAACGAAATATAGATCACAGAAGAAGGGGTAAAAGATGGATGAAAAAATAAAAAGATGAAAGCTGGAGGAGAATTAAAGGCACAGATGTTGGCAAAAAAAAGAGAGTTAAAGTCGAAAGAGAACAAACCTGAGACTAAAACGAAGGGCAACAGACACACAAGGTTGAAAAAGGCAGGGGAAGCATATTGAGAGCAAAGAGGCAGAACTGGAGAGACAACAAAGAGGTAGGGACAGATGAAAAATGAACAGAAGGTTGGCAGCAGGACGGTTTAGTTGACAAAAACTACAAGGGAAAGCTGACAGAGAAAGACACAGGCAGGTCCTATCAAAGATTTTTTTGCTGAAAGAAAGAGGGATGATCAGAGTGGAGAACTAACAGCAGGGTAGAAACTCATCCTGCGGGTTGCTATCAGAGAATTTGTATCCTGACACTCTTCTCAAAGGCAGATGCTTAAATCATAAAGATATGGAGAAAAACACTGTTAAGACATCCAATATATGACCTTATGAGGTCTTATACAAGTTGAAAAATCGAAGCTTAAAGCAAACCGAGGGTAAAAACTAATTTCCAGCCCTTTCAGCAGCTTTTGGAGATTACTATAGAAAAAAAAAAAAAAAACAGCGGTGTGGTCTTGTCCCTATCTCAGTGGGAGGTATTTTAGCCTGAGAAAATAGTTAAAGAAAAATCTCAAAGTTCTTTCAGTCTGTAATCCTCTGCAGGGAGTCACCTATATCAAAAAAAGAGAGCTCCTATCATCTTTTCCTAAGCTCTTTTCCTTGACCTCGTTGGAAAAACACCATGAGGTTATGGAAAGGTGGAAGAAGAGATTTGGAAGGATTAAGGAAAAGACAGCTGAATGAGCATCCAAACACATCCTAAACATAGCTCATCCAATGCAATCACATGCAAAATACAGAGAGACTAAATATAATATTACTATGGACATTGCTATGTCGACATTGCTGGTGTATGAATGTTCGGAGATGGTCACGTTTCTGTCAGTCTGCCCCAGATGTTACTACATTATGTAGCTTACCATGTGGAGTGAATGAATAACAATGGATTCAATGTAGTGCTTTGAGTGCCGTCAACAGAAAAGTCCAATATAAATCTAATCCATTAATATTATTATAATTTCTACTATGTGGAAAACACAATCGGAATCCCTAAATTTGACAATGAAAATGGAATAGACTGTAAAACACTGATTATTGTGAAGGGTGTGATCAGGTTTCCATACTAGAGCTTTTCAGGGTGTCCGAGTCAAAAGAACAATAAAAGCAAGAGGAGAGTGAAAAGTATTCTGACCGCTGCAGCTTCCTGTTGGTGTGATGTCACCTATGCTGGCAGGTCTCAAGTCTACCCCAGAAACCTAGTGAAGGCTAAGAGACCAATAGAAACCCTGAAGTTGTCCAAGCAATGAAGAAAATACTTCCCTAAGTGGCTCTAGAAAAAATTAAAAAGCTGTCTCGGTTTTGGGTGAAGTGCAAAAACAAGTAGGAGCCTCTCTCAAACTAACTTACCCCGAGTGTTTGAGCTGCAGCTGGAGGCTGTTCCCAAGGGAAAAAAATTATATAAGTCCATGTCGCAAAACTACTTGTAGGAGCGACTTCCTTGTATTCAAACTAAAAATGCCTGAGTACTAATTTATCTAAATGTTCAGGGTCTTTAGAACTTGATAAAAACATCAAGAGTCTGAGAGAAACTTTAATTTCCTTAGAAACAAGGCCAACACCAGGGATTTATATTATCATGACAAAACAAGAAATCCCCCAACATCCATTCAGGCTCGCTTATGAGTTTTTCATCTAGAAAACAGAGATGGAAAAAAAACAAAAACAGGAGATTCAGATGGAGTTAAGTTAAGATCAAACAAGTTTCCTTCACAGCATTATTTTCTTTACATTCTGTGGAAGTGTTGCTGAAAGAATTTACCAGGGTGACGATAAAACGAGCAAATGTTACGATAAAATGTTAATCAAAGAGACCAGAATCTGAGAAAAAGGTAATATAAAAAGGTAAAAGTAAGTACAAGTATATGCAGTCTCTTTGAATGGCTGTTAAAAAACAACAACTTTTAATTGAAAAAAAGTTATTTGTACATCAATAGTAGAGGTCAGTTTCAGTTCTAGTAATGAGGGAATTTTAGTTTGTAGTGTGAGACTTCTGCAGGTTTACCCACTCCACCTTAAAATGTGACTGGTTTTTGCGTAACAGGGAAAAAAAGATACATTTTCCACTAGATAATTTCATGCACTAACTGGCTAGCACACACTTTATAGTCTGGTTCACGGGAGTCTGGGTTGTCTGCAGGAGGTAAAGTGCTGTGTGAGGCTGTGCTTGAGGAAAGCACAGTGGGTGGTAGAGCATCAAAAGTAAAGAAGGTCAATTTTTTGTCATATTTTTAGCAGCAGCTCAGCTGAGTGGCGTGGAATGACCAGACCGATGCCTCAGAGAGGGCATCACGAGCAAAGCCCCCTGTACCTTTAGGGAAAAATGGAGCCCTTGTTGACATCTTTGAAGAAGAGAGGTATAGGCTTTTTTATGGAGTGTTCTTCAAAGGATATGGTATAAAAGCATGAGATCGGGAGAGATCTGTTTTCTGTATTCTGTAGTACATGCAGCAGGGCTATCAATGATGACACTAATTAAGCATTAACACAATCAAACTTCAATCAAAAAAATGGCATCTTTTAGGAAATCACTACACGCTTAGTGAGTCAGTTTAGTTTTGAGGCAATATGGTGTACCAGCCCAGCACAAACCAAACTAAAACAGCAGTCCTGAAAATAAACAGCAGACTGGGATCAGCAACACTAAGTGAAAAATAACATCAATATCCAGAAAATCTGCAACACTGGGTCCAGGAACTTAATATCTTTGGTTCCAAGACTTATTGGATAAAAATTTGATTGTACCGCATGCAAGTTAAGCCATCCCATGTGACACCACTCAGCCAATCAAGTCTGTGCATTCCAGCCAGCAAACATTGTAACTCTACAACGCAGAGAGATGCACAAGTTACAGACACAAACACATTAAAAGACAGAAGTGAGAAACAGAAAGATAAGGATACATGTAAAAAAAAAGAAAAGAAAAAAAAGATGGAGAAACAGGAAACCCCCTTCGACAAAAGTAGAGAAAACAACGGGTGGGATGGAAAAAGGGAGAGAAAAATAAGATTAAAATGGCACTCTGGCAAAAACAGAGCATCCGCAATGGACTCGTTTCTATTCATACCTCCACCTGTGAGCTCTGCAGTGTGCTGCAAATGTTCAGAAACTGTGGCGCTTAATAAAAGTACCAATGTGAAACACCTTTATGAAATATTTGAACAAACATAAGCACTGAAATCTTAAGTAAGACTACAGAATAATTTGTCTCAGAGCCCCGTATGACCAGTCTACCAGGATCCACACATTGACTGGCCATGATGAGTCCTCCTTAAGAGATGTTTGGATTTTGGCTCAACACAAAAAAAATAAAAAATACTGATGGAGGGGTCGTCAAAGAATGCATGAGTGCAACAGCTGAAAGACGACTGAAGGGAAAGCAAAAAACCCAAGAACAACTTAATATTGTTCCAAACTCACCAATGACAAATATGAGAACACTTCTGACTCCATTCAAGTCCAGGTTTAAAGTCCTGCAGGACATGCTGGAGCTCAGTTCTCTCATTCATAAAAAAAGTGGGGTACTTGAATAAAAAAGGAAAAGTGCTTCTGAAACTGTTCAATTGTTGAGATTTATCTGTTAATTGGTGGCGCTGTTGAGTAAAGATGTGGAAATTAATGCATTTTCTGCCTTAATGAGATTTTTCTCTATCTAACTGTATTTTTACATGCAATTTTCATTTAAAAAAAGTTTCTCTGGTTTTGAAATGCTGCCCTACTTTTATTCAGTAAATGAGAGAATATCATATATATCAGCACTCTTAAATATAAGTTTAGTTCTATGTTGCATGTAATATTATAGTTTTCAATTGTATTGAAATTTGATTAGATGGTCGGGTATTAATTACATACAGATGTTGATACAACTACTAGGATACTTAAATATGCATCATGCTTAATAGACATTAGGATCTTCCAGACCTTTGTTTCAAGAAATTTTCTCAAACTAAACCTCCTTAAATTTGAACTGAATACCCCTGTCCTTGGTAAGAGAAGTTGGGATAGAGTTTTGCTTTGGCCTTTTTGAGGGGATGAAGCTTTAAAGTTGCTTGCTTGATGGTCCTATAGTAGGCAGGAACTACAAACAACTACAATGTCTTTTATCCTTCCCTGGCTCAAAATGAAAAAAGTGGCTTCTTGTTTTGTTTCCAAAATATTTTCTATAGGCAAATAGTATTCATTATTTATCATGTCAATTTAACCTCATAAAAGCCAAAGTGCTTTCATTTGGTAGTTCTTTAGGCAGGGGGTGTTGTTTGGATCGCTCAATTACCTTCTTTGTGGTACAGACTGAACACTTCACTTAAGCTCTTCCAAGTTCTTTGTGTTTTGCTCTGCCAACATTATCTAATCAGTTACCATAGAGAAAATTCATTTTTGTAAATTGATTCAGAATCTCTTAGATCCACTTTTCAATGCATCTAATGGTGTGTTCAGACCAAACGCGTTGCTCAAAGTTGGACGCTTGACGTTCATAAATCAGACGCTTGAACATTTAGCATGAAAACGTTCTTGACGCCCGAGACGCGCGTCTGTAGGACCTGGATGTTTGCTTGTCTTTCTATGATGTTAGCTTGTCTTTCTACGATGTTAGCTTGTCTTTCTACGATGGCAGATAAAATTGGATTTATTTGCTCCACAAGGCCAGACAACGACGTTGCCGTGTTTACCGTGGTTGAAGTTTTAATAACTTACTCGAAATGCCAACTTCCTCACTGATCTGCCTCCACACAAGGTCCTTTTTGTCCCTGTCACGGTATCCGTAGTTGACGTGTCATAAATGACAGGGTGTGTACAAACAGCCATGATTAGTTTGTCTTCCAATCTTTTTAAAGTTTATGTTTCCTCCGTTTTGTTTGTATTTTTCATTGACAGAAAGGTATTTCTGTCCTGTCAAAAAATGTGTCTATAGCCTACGTCATGACGCTGAGTCGCTCTGATTGGTTGACACCCTGTGTCCAGTGGCAAAAGTTCAGATTTTCCAACTCCGGCGTCCGAAGCTCAAAATTTCAAAACGCGACGCTCCTGCCGCTCAAAACGCGACGCTAGAAGGCTTGACGCGCCTTGACGAGCGTCGGTCATAGACTTTGCATGTAAACCTGACGCTCCCAACGCTGACAATGCGTTTGGTCTGAATGCACCATAAGATGTGATCATTTACCCATCTTCTACCTGATAATGTGAAGTGCTTTATATGTTCCAGAAACCCCCTTACTGTGAGCAAGTGTAGGACTTTCACTGTCTTCACATGGCCTGGCTGCTAATCTGCTTTTATTATTTGAACAGACTGCATCAAAGAAAAAGGTCAAATTGACATGTCCAAACTTCATATCAGTCTTCTTTTATTTCCATTACTGAGACATTGGACACAGTGCAACTGGATTTTGGTTTCATCTATTTACATGCATTCCCCAGCTGCAAACAGTGAGCTGCTGTCTTCTGCTTGTTTCATACCCAGTGCAGTGTAGAGCATCCCCTATACTTCCTCAGGTAACATCAACTAACCACTTTTGACAAAACAATTTGGAACTCCCTGAAACATCACCAACACAGACAGCACTTCAACCATTCATTGCTCTGGTGACTCCTTCACCTGTTACCCTTTTGTGCTCAGATTACACAGTTTTTCCATGTGGGTGTGGACTGCATATGGTAATTAGCCATGTTAAGTAAGACCCCAAACAACATAGAGCAAAAACATTAAGTTAAAATAGAATTTAACTGTGTATAAAAAATTAAGCTGTTTGGCAAGATTAGCCATCCACTACGGCTTGGTTAAATTCCAAATGATAAAAAAAAAAAGTTTCTAATATTGTTGCATGTGTCCTGCCCAGGTAATTATAATTGTTCATGTAACTTAAGAGATTTAAAAACAATTGTTAAAACCCTAAAAGTTACCCAATATCTTGAGATAAATAAACTAGTACTGACATTAAAAAACATTAGGTTAGAAAATTAAGCTAGCAAGCTAGGCTAACAGTTTAGCTAGTCTTCTGTTACTTCACACAAGGAATTTTGTAAAAAAAAAAAAATAAATAAATAAAAAAAAAAAAAAAAAAGGCCTTATGGTTCATTTATGCTCCTTTTACATTCATAAATCGGGAAGTTTATTTCAAATTATGTCAAACGCCACTACCAACATACTTCCATGTTGGCGTGCGTGCTTGTAACAAAGTACATCCACCAGAGTTAGGGTTGCCACCTTTCAGAAATCAAAATAAAGGACACCAACGACAGCTCCTCGGGGCCATGACTACGGCTGGGCAATATCACAGTATTAGAAATTCATGAAAATACAGAACAAATTGCGTCCCTTATTGGTTCAATACGGGACGCAACATTTAATGGTCAAATAAAGGACGATTCCATATTTTACAGGACGGGTGGCCAGAGTGCAGTGTAGAGTCCATAGTTCATTTTCGGGTGCCAACATCGATTTCAGACAATAGCAAACATGTCAACAGTGGAGGAGATTGCGGCCATGTACATTCTCAGAAAGAGACATGAACAGGGGCAGCACAGTATAGGTGGCATTGGTCTATGTAGCCATTAAATCAATCGCGGCTGCCTCTTCTTCTTTGTTCCTTTTGCTGGTCACACATGAGCTTTGATATGCAACACTGTCCCAACTGTTTCCAGCTATACTGCTCTGTTAGCTATGTTGGGCTACGCATCTGCAAACTCTCTGAAGACGGACCAAAATACGTACTTAAAGGATGCAGAAGACAGAAAAAAAAGTATCTGTTGCATGTATTTATGCATATTTAGCGTTGAACATAAATGGCCATTCAGTTGACATTCCCTGGGCAGGGACAAGAACAAGAGGTAGGGACGTGCCACAACCAGGTAACCTAAAAATATCAATTGCCTTAAAGGGTGATAAAAACATAACATTAATAATATAAAAAGTCATTATCTTTCAAACTATGGTCAGCTGATACTTACATGAGAAACTGATCTAATCCATCAATCTTATCTCCGCAAAAAAATTGAAAATCAATGACCGTCCCTTGTGCTCTGCTATGGGAGAAGGGCTGGCTGACAGGCCCGCCCACCAGGTCATGTCTCCACGTGTGTGTGCATCTGCACGGGTTCACAATAGTCACCCGGAGCACGGTCAACCAGCGATGTCGTCAATTTGGCAGTGTTATGCAGTACAAGGAAAAGAGCTAAGAATCGCAATTTGCAATTCACTTGGCTTTTAGGAGCTTTTGTCCTGTAAGCTGTTGCATGTCATTTTTCTAGATTGTTTTAACACTTAAACAGCCACAAAGCTGCTGCATCTGGACATTTTTTTTTTTGCACTGAATTTTTGGCAAGAGGCTCAAAACAGCTCTGAAATTAAACCTGAAACAAGTTTTGTTTTTAAAATGTGAAAAATAAAAGACTATAGGAACTGATATAATTTTATAGTTTGGACAGCAATGCTCTAAACCTTTCATTTATATTTGAGGATACTAACTCATGTGCAGCTAAAACTAGTTTGAATTGTTTCCCAGGTATTGTTAACTGTTTTTCAATCAAATAAAATTGGAATATTGAAGCTGTATGATGTCAGTTGTAAGATAAGAAAAAATCGGTATTGGCCGAAATTGGACTCAGCAGGTCAGGCTTTTAAATATTGTAATCAGCCAGAAAACTGCAATTGGTGCACCCCTAGTTTTTTTTTTTTTTGCATTTCATGCTATTCTTTGTGCTGTGTGTACATGTCATTTTTATAGTCTACAAATACATGCTAAAAGCTTAAAATATGGGGAAATGACAACACACATTCAGTATGGAGCATCTCTGCATTTCAAAAAGTCACTCTTCTGGTCAAATTGAGATAAATCTTTGATTGATTAATTAATGAAAACATCTTAAATCACTTGATGGCCCTAATAAGACAATCTCTGAAGACATTTTGCTTTGCTTTATTCACTGGCTGTTGGTTCAACTTTAGGCACTAAGAAAAGGAGAGAATTATTGGTCTATATATATATATATATATATTTTCTAGTAAGATCCGCAAATAGGAACAACGTAAAAACTGGAGCACTGCATTCCATGATTGTATGTGACATTCTATGATTTTTTTTTTTACATTCAGTCTGCATCTAAATAAAAACAAGAGACAGGAGGAAAAAAGATAGCTCATTTGTATGGATAGAGATAGAGGCTGGGACGTTTTGCACATCTCCCAGACCATTTAAAAAAAAAAGATGGCTCAAACAGAGTGACAGACGGAGGAGGGAGGGAGGTTTTGACAAAGACTCATTTAAACGCTGCAGCACAACAGAGAGACTTGTGCACAAAACTCCCACATTTGCAGCCCAAACCACAAGACAGTCCCTGCCCTAATCACAAACATTTATTCAGATCAGACAACTCCAGTGCATTCCTCTCAGGAGCATTTCTGTGAGATATAAAAAGAATATAGGAAGAAAATGGGAAGAATGTGAGACCGAGCGAGCGTTATAGATAGAAAGAGAGGTGAAGGCCAGAGAGCAGCACATAAATAGAGAGACAGATGAAGATGCAGGCAGGAAAAATGATGGAGTGACAAGTCTTTTGATGGTTTACATTTAGAAGCAAAGTGACTCCTCTGTCCCCAGTGACTAGATGATGTGGAGCAAAACAAGATTGAAAAAGAAAAGTGAAAGCACAGCTATGGACGTAGACTGAAAGCAGCTCAGTTTATGGCTGACTAATGAGGCAAGAACACAGGTGGATATTAATATACACAGTTACACTTAGTGAGGTCTGATGAAAACTCAAGTAGATATCAAATTCCCAAAGATCCCAGTCTTTATAGAATTCTCCAATACACTACTGACAAAGAAGGAGCAAAGAGTTCAGAAACAAACAGTGTTGGAGGAAGTACTCAAACACTGTACTTAAGTAAAAGTAGAAATAAAATAAATTTCAAATTAAAAGCAAGGACACTAATCTCAGGCTGATGGATGTTGTGGCTTTGTCTCCCCATCCTCCTCCTTGTGTGTGTGTGCGCGCTGTGTGCATTCAGCTGTGCACACAGACTTATCCAAGGTTGCCATGACATTTTACTCTTCAGTTAATCATCATCACTTAGCTACTAAGTGGGAGAAACAGCGACACAGTTGTTTCAGATGAAAACAGCTCCAGTGAGCAGAATTATCGTGTAACGCTATCTCTGTCTTCTGTGTTAACTGATTTCAGGGTAAGAGAAATTATTTGTGGACAACTTCTGGCTCAAACATATAATGCTGCTTAATTCTTAGCTAGCACCCACAACAGAACAAAGCAACTCTATTTCTACTCTTGAGTATATTCTCCAGTTTCAACCGTATCACTCCACCTTCTCTCTACTACAGCAACATCACAATATAGTCCCAACAAATGTGAAACTTCTGTTCAACCAAAACAAAAATTAATCTCATCTTACAATAGTAACGCGCTGACAGTAAATGTCAGTGATGGGAACTACCTTGTAACGATGGAAATAGTAATTAGTTAGATTACCCGTTACTGAATACAGTAACGTCCGTTAGTAACGGTGTTTATTCTAACGCCGTTAATCCCGTCACTGCAAAATATCGCAACTTGCTAGTTAAGAATAGGGATCGACCGATTATCGGCCTGGACGATAATATCGGCCGATATTAGGCAATTTTATGATAATCGGTATCGGCCATTTTTTTCGCCGATAGCCGATAATATACGTTTATTTTAAAACGCGCTCCTCTGGCCCTCATCCAGCATCTCTCTCTGCCTGAAGGCATCGCTCTGGGCTGTATGACAATGTCCCGCCTACAGCGCCCACTGA
>JAOXYM010000004.1:5818926-5830957 GCA_028567055.1 Leptatherina wallacei | reverse complement strand
ATGTATGTATGTATGTATGTATGTATGTATGTATGTATGTATGTATGTATGTATGTATGTATGTATGTATGTATATGGCATGTCTCTGAATAATATTACAAAAAGGAGAAAAAAAAAACAATCACATTTTCCTCAGTGCATAGTGGACATGACACGTATATGTCGCCCTCTAGTGAGCACAATAGGGAATTGAAGTGTTGCAGAAGTATGTCCATGGAAATATCCAAGAGGTTTATGTCTGTTATGCAACTGTGCTGTAAATGTTACAGAGAATATTATTTTTTTTCTTTGCATTTAAAATTGTAATTGAGATATGTTGCAAAAACATGTAGAGCATTACAATAAGCTGACTGAATGCTTCTGTTTAAATGTAAATCTACATCCAGCCAGCACTTGAAGTAAAGAAAAACAATACTGATGCATTGTTGCCATCCTCTAAACATCCGAATTTCATGGCAAGCTTAGGAAACGATGTGGAAACATTAAACAACATTGTGACTGACTAACTTATGACTTGTAAAAATCTCTATCTTTGTAAGTTTCAGTGCAGCGTGATACTTTAACATCTTGATGGTGTTTCATTTTCTGTTAATGTCAGACAATTTAGGAGATTTTGTGCATCTGTCGCCAATTTAAAAAGATGAAATGAGGACATTTGCCATTTCATTTACTCTGGCAGAGCTTAGATTAGAAACAAAAAAAAAGTGAACATATGGAAACAATTTTTTCATCATTGGCTGATGTCTTTGATTCTCCCACCCTGTGTCGTCTGCATGCCACTTACAAAGGGATGGCTACATCGTTGACAGCATGACTGTGGCTGGTTGACCAGATTGTAGGCTCGAAGTTCTCATAACTGAAGTAATACATCCGGGCAGCTTGAGTGCTAACAAAGAAGTGTTGTCCCTCTCCTTGTAGAGCGATGGAGGTCACTGTCTTTTCCAGCTGGGTTTTTCTAGTGGGTGCAAAATGGAAAAGATGAAAAACATAGAAAAAATTTGTATTTTTATACGTTGTGGAAGATTGTAAGATGGATGTATATATATGAGAACTGCCCAAATTATACAAGTGATAGACTCACTTAAGAACTTTGAAGTTAGCCTTGGAGCACAAAGCTAAGGTGCCAGATCCAGAACCCACAAGCAGGTCCCCAGATTTCAACAGCTTGAGAACACTAACACCCTGCACATAAAAGAGCATTAATTTCTATCATATAATATGAAACAATACACCTGAATAAAATATATAGCTTAACAAATACTCTTAAGAAAATATTACATTTATTCTATTGGGAATGCATGAAGGTATTCTAGCATTTATGACCGAAAATCTATAGCATAGTACAAAACAAAAAGAGAGAGAGAAAAGACAGCTTGATTTCTGGACTGACAAGAGCATGTTCATGAATAATACCTTCAAAAAAGAAAATCATGATTACAGAGTAAATGTAATGTGTGACTTCTGGAATGACTTACTTGGCTGTATTTTGCTTTAGCTGGACCACATTCCTTCAGAATCCCTGCCCTCAGGTTGATTTTAATCAAGTCTCCACTGGTGGTGCCACAGAAAATAAATTCATCATCCTCTGAAATCTGTTCAACAATAGGTTAGCATGAGGAACTCCACCTTTCTTCATATCATATCATTTTTTGATCACAGGAAATGGCCAAATCAGTGTCTACAGTACTGTGCAAAAATCATACACTCCCCATCATTTCTCTATGTTTTTCTTCAAAAGAGGCTGATTTTACCAGTGATCTTTTAGAGCAGACTTTTTCAAAGTTTTTTATTTGGATATTAGCAGTTTTCTCTGCTCTTTTTCAGTTCGATCTCATCATTTTCAGAGGAACGTGGAGGATGGGGGTGCAGCTGCTGTAATCGGGCAAGAGGTGGGGTACACCCTAGACTGGTGACCAGCCCATCACAAGGCTAACAGAGAAAAACAAGCCAAATGACCTATGCATGCTCACTCATCCTTACGGTCAATTTAGAATAATCTATCCTAAAATGCATCTTTTTGGACTGTGGGAGGAAGTCGGAGTACCCAGAGAACCTATGTGAATGATTCAAGCATAAAAAAGGAACCTCACTCAAATGACAAACCACCCGTGTCTATACGTTGCAGAAAACTGAGCAAATAACCAATTTCAAATTGTGTCCCAGTAGCATGTCAAAAAAAACATGCAGTATGTTCCCATTTTATCAGAAATATTCTCCATGGAAGAGTAACTGTCAAGAAGCCAGGAAAACACCGAGAAAAGGATTATGTATGAGAAATTACAAAAACTGGTCTGAAAATCAGTGGCAGCAGGTCTTATAGGGTGATGAATCCTTCCCAGAGCCTAGACCTTAACGTTACTGAATCAGTGTGTGTGAGATCATTTTGACAGAAAATGGAACAAAAGGCAGCCAACACCCAAAGAAGTGCTGTGGAAAGTCCTTGAAGAAACCTGGAAAACTGTTCCTGAAGACTACTTTAAAAAATTACAAGCAAATGTAACTATGATGGTTCAGACTTTAATAAAGAATAAACCAAATACTGACTTCTAAGTTAAATAAAATTATACAAATTTTGTTTGGTTTTTTTATTTTCTGCCTTATGTACTGTATTTTCATTTATGATTGCGTGTCTTCTGAAAGGATGTAAAGAAACAGGAGTATTTGAACAAGGGCAAGAAAATGGTGTCGTGGCCTCATACCTCAACACATTTCACATTCCGCTTCAGGAGGCCCATCTTGCACTCTGTGGGTCTGACCTTTTTGTTGGCAAGATCCAGTTTCCAGATTCGCAATGTTTCACTGTCCAAAAGTGACCAATAATGAATTTACATATATTTAAAAAAAAATTAAAATCACAGGGAAGTTATGGAACATTTATTTGAGGGATCTTGATGAGACACTTTCTGAAAGTAGTTTTCTATGAAAGAGAAATACTTACAAGATGATGAAATTCATGGACATATGTCATTTAATTAAATTCCAAACGCCCCGGATTATCTATAAACTGTGCTGACACCAAATTTTAGCAGAAAATTCACTCACTTCCCAGCAGAAACAAAGATGTTGTCGTCTGTGTTTGAGTATTGCACAGTGGCGCAGTGACCTCCAGCTGATGCTGGGGTCCCACAAAGGGCGCTCTTGGTCTCAATATTCCAGACAATAATTCTAAGAACACAAAGCAAGCAGGTCACACACCTCAATTTGGTTTTCATCTAGAAATCTTATTTAATTTTTTATGTTCCTATCTGATACAACTTTGTGTGGAGTTTTACCTGCCGTCATCTTGACCTCCAAGAGACACCAGGTACTTGTCATTGGGAGAAAAAGCTAGTGCCTCTACTTTAGTCTTATGGAGCTGCAGTTGGGCATGGAGTGCTTTCTGTGCATAGCTCCAGATTATCACTGGTGCCTTGGGAAATAGCATTTAAAACATGTTAGATTATAAACAAAAATCTTTTTTCCAAAAAAGAATGAGTGATTCAGTTTGGAGAACAAAAAAACAAAGGTGGCAGTGGAATGAGTTGCACGAAGTGAAAGGTCTACATTCAGAGAAAATGTGTCATGAATAGCACTACCTCAAATCCCATAGAGTTGACCTGCCCCGAGGCAATGTATGATCCACTTGTAGACACGGAAATACAGGATATGTTGTTTGTGTGTCCATGGAGGAATTCCGGCTTTCTATCTGCGATTCTCTTCAGGATAACTGTGCATCCCAGAGGATAGATCAGGTACTCTCTGCCTGGATGGACTCTCAAGCCAGAAGGCACGTGTCCTGTTTAATTCAAAGCAGATAAATCCCATTTAATGAGGACAAATGTACATATGATAAACTGTTTGTAGCATTGTATGGACTGATGTAGAACCCCCTCTTTGATTATCTAAAGCAGAGTTTTTTCCCCCTTGATTTGATACTTTGAAACACTAGTTGTTTTGAAACCCAAGACAACAACGTTACTGTAAGACCTCAGAGAAGGATTTTCTGCTGTTAAAAAGAAAATTGAAGTTGCTCTTTAAGTTCATGAGCAGGGACTGGTCAGAATTTGCAACTTTTGCCAAACTGTGATGCACGGCCAAAGAAAACAATCCTAGTTATCTCAACATAGTGTGTTGAAATAATAAAAAAAAATGAATAGAGCGGCTATTGGCTTCCGTAGCGCTTCAACCAATTAACACACGCAGCATAATTAAGTAGAAGTTTCTTAGCAATTACTTTATCCCGCCTCAACTTAAGCAGTGGCGCACTGGTCGCAAATGAACGTTAAAGTTAACTGCAGGAAAACTTACCGTTGAAACCGATTGCGGCCTCCAATTCTAGTTGAGGGATGGCCGGGGTTCCCTCAGCCATGGTTGAAAGAAAATACAAGAAAACAACAACAAAAACCTCACGAACAGGCGTTTTCACCCGTGAACTAGTTTAAAAGGTGAAATTTTGGCAATAAATTTCAATTTTGTGAATAAAAAATAGTGATAATTGTTTTCTACTACCCCCAGCGGGTCCAAAAGCAGCTGTTTACTGAACGAAACACAAGCAAACGGTCACTTAGCAACCACATTGCCCCCCCTCAATCGTATGAACTTTATTCAAACCTATGAACCACAACAAAACAGAAGAGTTCCCGTTCCGTGTGAGTTCACCGCAGAGCCAGCACTGGTTCAACCTGGCGGAGCCGGAGGATGTTTAAATAAATAAGAAAAAGGAGCATGTATTGCAATATAAAGAAGCTTAAACAACTATCTAAAAAAGCTAAACGGCTTTTGGCTCGGTACAACCTTAACAGGTTAATGCTTGATTGTAATACATTTATATAGTAGGCTACTTGGCGCAATTAATGTAAAATTTTACGTTTGAATAAACTATTAAATTTTAGAGTTATTAATTGAATTTATTAGGCTTTTATTTAAAGGCTTTCAATTACTTCCTTGACAACTAAATAAATAAATCATATCTGCACTTATACTGAGCTACGTTTCAAAATGTCCTCTGTTAACCTAATAAGTCAAGAAACCTATTGTGAAATGAACTGCTTTACAGGAGTCTCAATTTAATCATGTGGAAACATCTGCCACAATTGTATAGGACAAAATAAATTATTAAAGTTGTGAGGCCATTTCTAATCAATTTAAAATCCATCATTCTGCAAGAAAGAAATACGATTCAAATGTGGAAAATATTCAACACAGCTCCCAGAGTTCTGAAGTTCCAGCAAGTTAGCCCCAAAATCAGACTGTGCAATGCTCAGAAATAAATTAACAAAAAAAAAAAACATCTCAGACTCTACAGGCCTCAGTCAGCATGTTAAACGTTAAAGTTGAAGGGCTTGACATTAGGCAGTCCTTAAATCGCCTTGGGCTCCTAACTCCCAAGGGCCCAGATACAATGTCCAATCAACTTACTGCAGAAATTGTATTTTCATTTTTTACTTGAAAACTATGAGTTTCTAATCAAGTGTATGAACTGATAGAAAATAAAAAATGTTAGTGTAAAGAAAAGAGAGGGAGCGGATTTACAAGCAGTAACTTTATGCAAATGAATAATGGGAAAAGAAGTTAACACATCCAGGCTCACCTATAGTAAAAAAAAAGAAAAAAGAAGACTTTTCTAGTTTTGTTACAGCCAATTTGAATACTACAAATTCACAATAAAGGATCAAATGGACCTAGGATTATTAATCTTGAGTCAAAATGCTGGAATGACTTTTTTTTAGCAGATTAATTGCAATTTTGAGCCATCTGCAGTCCTTGCTTCTGCTTTTTGCCTCAGTTTTTTGTTGAATAACAACACATTGTATTATGTTGGTTCACAAGTTGTTTTTAATATTTTTTAGACCTGGAAAGGGCCCCTGAATGGCTTTACAATGCAATGAATACAGCAAAGTATATCTCTTTATTTGACAGTAAGCTCCATGTACCATGAATAAAATCTGTGGATTACACAAATACATCGTATGTGGTGTATTTCACTATATAAAATAAAACAGAAATAAACTTTTTAAAAGGGAATTCTGCTTCATTTTTGAGAAAAATCTAAACTTAACTCATTGAGCTACTTCTTGCATGGACTCCACTTTACACAAATGGTTTGGCTGTGAATGATTACAAGTTTCAATTTGGTTGTGACGAATCTTAGAATTATTCAGCCTGAGGGTAAAAAATATACCATAGTGTTCAAACCAAGGTTGAAATCTGTCATCCAAGGAAGGTGTGAATGATTTCAATAAATAAAATCTAACGTGTACAATTAAAAGCATGCAACCAATTTCCTAGTGCACTAAAAACAACAGAACCTTGCTCAACTGTCTCTCTAGGAAAGTTAATTGTAGACCAGTTAGTTTCCGAATACGGATTTCACTCTTTTCTTTTTTAACTGCAGGGATTCTCAGATGGTCCTTCAAAACCTAAGTCTTTCAATGTGTCCAAACACATCTGTTTATGTGTGTGTGTCCTTCTGTGTCTACTGAGGGAATGGCTCCATGAAAACCTTCGACCACAGGTGAGGCACAGATAGGGCCTTTCTCCTGTGTGTGTCCGCTGATGCTTCGTCATCGACTTGTACCGAGTGAAAGTCGCTCCACACTCGTTGCAAATATATTTCTCTGACTTAATATGGACGTTTTGCTCATGCTCTTTCATGTTGCCCAGCTGCGAGAAGCCTTTGCCGCACACGGGGCAAAGATGCGGCTTCTCTCCTGAGTGAATCAATCCATGAGTATTCAAATCCTGACGGGAGTAAAATCCTTTCCCGCACACGATGCATTTGTACGGCCTCTCCCCCGTGTGGCTTCTCATGTGCCTTTTGAGGCCCTCTGAGCGGGAGAAACAGCTTTCGCACAACATGCACCTGAAAGGTTTCTCTCCCGTGTGGGAACGAAAGTGCCGACGGAGCTCGGAGGCTTTGAAAAAACGCATGCCGCAGTCTGGGCAGCAGTGAGGCTTCTCTGGCTCCTCCTCGTGGGTCTTTTCGTGTGCTTTGCAGTGGCCTGACTCAGAGAATCCCTTTCCACAGACAGGGCATGTGAAAGGTTTCTCACCAGTGTGCATTCGCTCGTGGCGGACACGTTTGTTCAGCTTACTAAATGTCTTCATACAGTATGAGCACTGATGGGGGGCCCTCGGTTTCTTTGAGTGTGTGCGTTTATGCCGTTCCAGCTTTGAAGGCCTGTTGAAGACTTTTCCGCAGTCAGGACAGGGATGCTGGTTTGTTCTGTTGTGGGAGTTTTGGTGTCGGAGCAGCTTATCCTGTTGAGTGAAGCTCTTCTCACAATGCAGACACTGATGAAGCGTCTTGGGCTTCCTGGCATGGACAGGTTTGTGCCTCTCTAGCTTTGACCGTCTGTCAAACATCTTCCTGCAGACGGAGCAGGAGTAGCACTTGTCTGACGTGCTGCTCTCTGGTTGAATGGAGTTCTCGGGCTCAGATGCAGCTGAAGCATCATTAGAATCAGATTCTGGGATTACCTTCATGTCAGCAATTCCTGGACCTAATGGGACGAAAAGTAAAAAGCAGAACACAATGATTACTTTTAGTCAGTGACACCAAAAAAACAACTCCTCCATGAACACACACAGGAATAAAACAAAAGAAAAACAGCAAAACAAGTCAAAACTGGGATTAAACAGATGGGTTACATCAGATGGGACCTTTACTTCTAGTTTTTATAATTTATACGACTTGTTACAGCCAGGGTCTCAATCTCACGTCTTCAAGGGTCACTATCTGGCAGGTTTTATATGTTTTTCTGCTTAAACGAACCTGACTCAAATAAAAAGGTCACTATGCAGAACTTGACAAGCTGTTGCACCGATTTGATTTGAATCAGGTGTGTTGCAGCAGGGAAATATCTCAAACCTGCAGGACAGCGGCCCTCAGGGACTGGAGTTTGTAATCCCTGTGTTGTAGGCTCATACAATGCCTTATTCTAATGCCACAATAAAATGTCCTTTATTTAGCCTGAAAAGTTTCATTTGCTCTATTTCAGTTTTGATCCGATCGAACATCCAGTAAGAATATAAATGCATCACATGAACAACTCCGATCGACCTCGATTGGATCAGCAGGAGAAAACAACCATGCATACACTCATTCAGATCGTTTCTGTGGTGAAAGTTGTTTCTGCATACGCTGGAACGTGGCATGATTCAGGAAAGGCTTGAACAATGGCGGCAGCTAAACAGAGCGGGACTGTGGCAGATGCAACACTTTTGTTGGAAACTGAAAGAGTAGAGGATAATTGAGCATCTCAATGGTCAAAATGTTAACAAAAAAAACAAAAAAACTCCATCTTCTTCCGAATTAGTACGCTCTGCACATGTCAAAAGTGTTACAATCATATCAGATATCTCCATCACGTAAACACACAACTGATCAGATCATTCTAGTGTCCATGTAAACATGTCAGCTGGAATCTCTGATCAGATGATTTCAGATAGATGAAATATTTGTCCATGTTAACGTAGCTATTGAGATGCCATACATCTTCTTCCTGGGATTCTTGGTCACTAAGGCCACACAAAAATTAAAACTCCACATTAAATGACAATCTAAATGTTATATAATCAAAAATGGGGTTTAAAAAAATATAAAACAAGTTTTATTCAGGGTAGTTCTTAAAAGACCCTCCACAGTATGTAGGGGTCAGAAGGGTCTGTAAGCTAAAGCTCTTTCTATGAACAGGAACCATAGAAGAAGAGCTCAGAGTGCACCCTGGGAACAAGCTGTGTTCATTCATATGCAAGTCAACTGGAAGTCCGTTCATTCCTGAATTCTCCAGTAAGCGTGCAAAACTCTGCTGCTGTTTGTTTTATTTGTTTTGTTTCAGATATATTTCTCCCTCTGTCCAGAATTTTCCTCAAGCTCATTAAAAAAGTCTAACTTTTGGGTTGGACTGATGGATAAATAAAGTAGCAGATGGGATAACCAACTATTAGCCTGACTAACTGCGACTGCACTCTCAATACTTCCTGCACCAAACCAAATGAAAAATCCCTTTGGAATTTAACTTGATAGAAAGCCATCTGTTCCTGACAGGACTGGAGCACTCACTAAACGCAACAACTACAGAAACAGAAAAACTTGGAAAGCCGTTGAGTTATCTTTAATACAGATATTTAGGGATGCTAATTCCTCAAAAAATACAAAAGGCATCATTGGTAAACTTTACAAAAATTTTACATCCATGAATAAGAATTCAACAGACTATGTCAGACAGTAATGGGAAAAGACACCAACATGATCATTTCAGAAGAAGTTTAGCTACAACTTTGGAAAAATACCTCCTCCACTACAAATTCTCTATCATGGCGGGATTATTGCTGGAAGAGTCTAATTCCATTTATTATTACTCCAAAACAGAAAACAAGATTAAGTGGTTCACAGTTCTCTTGGTGGAGGGAATGTGGGATGGTCTGCAGATTATTTCCATATCTTAATATCCTAATAATACTGTTGGTGCGTTGTTCTATTAATAAGTTATTATTTTTATGATCAATTTCGCCCTGAAAGGTTCATGCCTCTTTTGTTTGGCAAAGCCTCTTTCCACTGGCAAGCTCCTCCTCTGCTACTCATCATCACTTCTCCCCGGATCATTGTCCAGCTGACGGTAAAGGAGCAGACCCAGTGCCTGCTTCCTCATTCCCTTGTCAGCTCGCTCTCTTGATTGGCTACATTCCGTTCCACGTCACGGTCCACAGAGTAACGACTCCAAAGTCATCAGCTTTCCCCACACATGTGAAGATTTTTGGTTGTAAATATTGAACAAGTTTAGTACTCGCGATTGTTGGCCCTGACCTGTTTCAGAGCTGATTTTTTGGAGGAATTCACTCTAAACACACCTCAGACTGCAGGATGATTTTATAGGATAATCCTATAAGACTGAAGATAATCTGGCGTTTGCCGTCCTTCGTCAAGAAGGAGGAGAATCTGGACAAAAACAGCCTGATAATCTTTATGTGTGTACCCGGCTTTAGATCTTTACACAACAACTTCAGAAAGAACGGGAAGGAACGCTGGGAAAAATGGGATTGCCACAAATACAAAGACATGATATTTACTCTCTGAGTATCTGAAACATATCTATATGGTCTGTGTTCCACACCATTATTATTTTATTCTGTGATCCCTGTACTGTTGTGTCCTTTAAATAGTGACGTCTATATTGTTGTGTAATTGTGAGGCTGTTCCCTTATTAAAAGAAAAACAAAAATAAAGTAAAAAACACAAAACAAAAACCTCCACTTCAGTCACACCTCAGTTATAAATCAGGTAAAAAAAGTCACAAGTGCAATAAGAGGAAACTATTACTGATTATTTAAGGTTCTGATAGCAGTGGACTGGGAATAAAAGAATTTCTGTAGATGTTTTTCTTAATGGGGGGGTACTTAATAACAGCGGCCTGATGGTAGTAGCTGGTAAGAACTATGCAGGGGATGGGTAGGGTCTGCTGTGATGTGTTTGAAATCTTCACACTTAAGTGGTTCAACATTATGGAATCAAATAGTTACTTTAACAAATGCATTATTTAGTATATCAAAAAGGTTGGGGCTGGCCTCTTTGTCCATAACAACCTATGTCCTGGCCATTCTAAAACGCCCAGCTTTAAATTGAATGCTGGCTTTCCTTTAACTAAATGCAGCAATATGGCGGTGTAATGACAACTGGTCCGAAACTGAGTGTTCACCACATGAAAGGGAAGAAAAAAATGAAAAAAATAAATAAACAACAAATCAGGAATACATACTGTTCTCTGAAGACTCTGATTTGGTGTCAGGTGTGTTGTTCGGGCCCATGGCTGCAGCCTTTTCACATGCAACACATAAACACACATGGAGGCAAATTATATCATCACATCACATTTTACAGCAGTGAATAAAAAGCAATAGTGGGAACATGAGACTGAGCTTTAAAAAAATAAATCTGATGGGAATATAATCAACAATAGGAATGCCAATGATTAATTACCAACTAAAACAGTATCTGTTTATAACTGATTGATGCTGATAGAAACCTCTGAGAGACTCAGAGTTGTCTCACAGCTGTCCCTAGTTGCTTCTCCAGACTCGTGCCCAGACTATGTATTGATGTTTAGGACCTTACACATTCAGAAGACCTCTAACAGCAATAATAAACAAGACTTTAGCAGAGACAGTAAATACAGTTGAAGTCAGTGTATTCATGGGCATCATACTCAGCTGAGCAGCTGGACTTATGGTTTTATTCACCCAGATATGGATTTTACAAATGTATGACAGAGGTCTTGTTATTTGAACTAAAAGTCAAGTTATTAGGTGTTTTCATTTAATGTTATTATATCACTACTAATATACAATTCCCTTAAAACAATCATTCAACCATTTTGTTCCAAATCCCAGTAAATCTGCCAATAATAAAAAGCAACTCTTGGAAAAGCTTTTGGAAACATTTCTTCATCAGTTCGCTGATTTTACCCAATTAACTGCTCAACTGACGGTTCATTGAGAAAACAGCTTGAACTGTAAGGAGTTGTTTTTATTGGGGAAAATATCAAGAATTCAACTTGTTAGCGCTCTCTAGTGGCCAAACTATGTCACAGCAATGTTGTCACTAAACTATCACCAGCTTAGTTTAACATTCTGCTCTTGGTCTTGGTTTAAAGCCACATTACACAGTATTTCACAGCACATCACACTTCTGTCCTGAGAGCAAATGAGTTGAAGAAGATGGATATGTAAAGTATGCTCAAATTACTTGATCAAACAATGTTAAAAAGCAGCAAAGCTAAACATTTGATCCTGTTGCATTGTTTCACATGACAATTAACAAAAGGAAAACATGATCTGAATAATAATTTCCCTTTATGGAAATAATAAGTATTTATTATTCAATGTATTCATTACATGGGTTGTGTCTCACTTCTAGCAGAGTTGACAAGAAGAGCGACTTTGTTTTATCATGGAGTCACGTAAATCTTTTTTTCCCTTTCCTTTTTATCTTAACTTAAGACTATAGTCCGATCCAGTCACTGATCAGATGCATTGATCAGATTAAAGACTGGAT
>JAOXYM010000004.1:5806464-5818826 GCA_028567055.1 Leptatherina wallacei | reverse complement strand
CAGCAGTTTTAAATCAGGGTTGAAAACTTTTCTATTTGCAGCCTTTTATGATAACAAGTGATATTTTCACTGAGGGTCTCTTTCTTTCTTTATTCACTTTTGTTTTTAATTCTTCTTAATGCTTTCTGCACCTGCTGTAATGTGTCCAATGTTTGTATGTAAAGCACCTTGAATTGTCCTGTACATGAAATGTGCTATACAAATAAACTTGCCTTAAGTTAACTATCTTACCGCAAACTGCAATACACAAGTCAAAAATGATAAAGGCCTCTCTCACAGATAAAACACTGAAAACAACTTTACTGCAGCAAAAGCTGGGCAGACAATATCCTCAAGATACCCAAAGTAAATGCTGTGAAACTTTCTGCTCTAACAAGCAGCCCCTCCGGAACATATCAGAAAAGACTCAGGCCTGCAGTGTGCATAAAACAGGCTCAAAATTAATAAGTCAAAGCAACAAGATCGGGCCAAGAAATACTTGAAGGGTGATTTTGTCCAAAGAAATGAGTGAGTCTTCTAGATGGAGCAGATGGAAAGGACTAAGCTGGATAAATAGCCAGAGGGCAGCATGAGTCAGGCAGCAGTGGAGGGCTGTCATCCTCAACAATGAGCTGTTTGACTCTTTCCAAGTTAAAGGACTGAAAATAACTGACAAACTCAGGCACCTCCTCTATAAGCACAAGCACAGGAAAAAGCCTGGATTGCTCAAGGTGCCTATGATCTTAATATGGGATAATATTTCACTGTCCTTTGGCACTGAACAAATATGTCAGAATAACCTGATATCCTACCTCACCGACCACACTTTCATCCTACAAGCAGCTTGTGAGTTCTTCTAAAAAATAATTGATTTACAAAGTAAAGCATGTATCTACAACCACAGTTATAAAGCTTTACTAGATGCCTCAATGAAATTTACTCCTGTAATAATCAAGAAACGGGTCGTTTAAAAATAGTTGTTATACCAGTCACTGACTACTTTAGAAGGGCTAATCAGTTATTTGAGTTTCACTTTGTGCTTCTTATTTGCTAGACTCGGGCCAACAACAGATACACAAGTTCATTTGGAAAGTTTTAGGGTAATTTAGCAGTCAAATGTGTATTCCCTTGAGACAGAGAGCCTTCACTTTTCCTCTGGAAAAGAAACAACGCGGACTTCACGCGCAGCGACACTAAAACAAAATCTGTTCACGGACAAAAACGTGTTATTAACCCATCAGCATGAAAATTGCTGTATGCCAACATATATATCAACTGAATTTAACAAGAGTCCTTGCATGAAGAAAAACAGATGCCGCACGGTTATCGCTCAGCATTATATACTTGTAAGGTAGAGCTTAAAGTAGTTATGCCGAGACACACGTACACACGAAAAGGTCCAACTCGATCATGACCAGCTAGGTTAGCTAATGCTAATATGGATATGTTAAGCTAACAACACACAGCAAACAGGGCACACTGGATTCAATCCGACCTCTCTATTAATCCTTAAGATGAGGATGTCACATCTTCTTTCTTGATCAGCTCTAATCAAACGTACTTCAGACGAAAGGAAGTTACAGGATGAAAACCGCAGCAGCAGCTCGACAAATAAACCACAACAGCTTTGGTTTGACGCACGTTTCCATGCGTGACACATTCGTGGCGCTACGTAAGAAAGATACCTAGTATCGGTAACGAACACTGTATGGTAATGAAGTGTTAACTAATAAATATGTACGGTTAAGTGCTACCTAAATATATTATTTATGCGACAGAGACCGGCTTTTGAATGAGGCATTAAAGTTTAAAAACAAATTGCGTTATGCGTCGCTTCTGTTTAAAACAAACAAATAAAAAATCTAATTTGACCATTTCCTCTACAGTTGAGAAATAATGTGATCTAAATACTTTTTAAGGCATTTATACGACACTTTAGTTATGGCATCTCATTGTAACTCACCAAATCTCATGTGTTCCAAGCTCAGATTAGACCCAAACAAGTACTAAGTCAAACGGTCCTAGAACGCAGCACAAGAGCTATACTGGATTTGACATTAAGGAGTTTTGATCATTAATATATTCACAAATTCATAGGTATAAAATAATTTATTTCTATGTAAATATTTCAGGAATCCTTTTGGGGCATTAGAAATAAAACACAAAATATTTACTTTTTTTAAAAAACAAAAATGATACAATGATACAATATGTTACACCAATACTTTCAAAAGGAAAAAAAAATGTAAGTGCAGTGAGTGTACACTAAGTGTAGTGTGCTGTGTCAGATGCTGCTTGTCTTGCATAAATGTCCAAAATCAGTAAAAACTCAATTATAGATAGATGATCACTATAGAACAACAACAAAGAAAAAATATCTGGCAAAACTGAGCATAGAAACTTGCCAGATATACCAAAAAAAAAAAAAACTCTGCTACAACAATAATTTCCCTCTAAGAGGGATAAATAAAGTACTTTTTCATTTCATTTCATCTTCATTTCATTTCATTACAAAAAAAAGCTGTAATAAATATATATAGTTATTGCAAGTTTTGATTGCCATGTTTAAATGATGGAATCAAATTGTAATTTCAGACAATGAATCATCATTACACAATTTTATGCATCACTGAGTTGATATAGTTCTTTTGTAGTCCTATATAGTATCCCAGTTAAATGTAATCCATTTCTACACAACCATGGCAATCGATAAATACATCTTATTAGTCTTGTAGATACACACATCAAAAGAAAAACATATACCAAAAGGTTTACAGCATTTGGACCCCCGAGTTAAGCAAAGCTATTTTTTTTTTCAATCTGATACCGATTTTTTTGTATCAATCTTCTTCCAGCTGCTTTACAATCTTTGTATAAATTTACATTAAACAAAATAAATAATGGAAAATTGCATACTAATCAAATTTACTAAAATAGCATCAACAAAAACTGGCCCGGTAATGACTAAAAACACACTTATGAAGCTGCTTGTGATATCTTACTGTGAGGGAAAACACTGAGAGAAGTAAATAGAGTTTTGGATGCCCCATGCTTCCACAGACTGGATCTGGAAAGTTCCCTTGCAGAGTGGGCTGCTTCTGAATGTGTCACAAGGTTCAGTGTATCCTCCGTCTAAGTCTTCCCGCAAGCAGAGAGCGTGGCCCCCATCACCACCTGAAAGATGACAAATGGGTCAGCATTGATACTTTCTGTTTACAGCCCTCATCTATGCTGATGTAACTGTTAAGATTACAGTTCTTCTTAAAGAGATATTTCGTGTTTTTTGTAAGTAGTGGTATGTGAAATACCATGCTGATCAGATTGAGGTTAACTGAAGAACAAAATTTCCATCTGAAAAAACTACAATTTTAATGATTTCATACCAGGTCTAACAAACGCTATATTGTGAATTTTTACACCATGTCATTTTTGTATCTGAATTGAACAATCTGTGCTGCAACACAACCTTTGTATGGAAGAAAATTTTTGTGGTAAACTAAATATCTGTCCACTGTAAAAGTGACAGTCCACAATTTGGTGTTTTTCCTTGGTTAAACTATTATAAATCCTTCTCAATTCTCCAAAATGAGAGCATCCTAACTGTTGTCCTAACTAAATTATGTTTAACATACATACCAATAATCAGCTGACTGTCATCAGCTGCCAGGAACATGGACGCCTCTTGCTCCTTTGTTCTCTTGGGCTCTTTGGCAGTCATGGCATCCTCTGATGGTGAAGTGAAAGGGATTGTGGCACTGATGCTGACTTGGACCTGCTGAGGAGAAGCTCTTCGGGTCAGAATATTGACCATGGCCCTCTGGTAGCGCTCCATGGTGGGTCGGAGCTGAAAGAGTAGCAACATTTTATGTTTAACCCTCATTGCAGTGTGAGAGACATGGCAGAAGATGATGATAAATAAACTCTGCTGTATTCTAAAAAGCTAAAATTTTTCTTAAATTCTTAATTTCTGGACTAAATGAGCAAGTGAAATAGAAAGGGGGTGAGGGAGAATGTTTGAGTAAGCAATGGAGGGAGTGAATAAATGACTACTGGGTAAAAGGTAAATTAAAATGATTGATTAATTTAAGCAATACAGGGTAGGAATTGAAAAGCTTTTGCTTCTTTTTACCCATTTTCAGACACGTGAGTGAAATTCTCTTTGTTTGAATCTTTTTTTTTTTTTTACTTTATTGATAGCGATTGGGAAATTAGTCTCTGCATTTTATTCATCTCTAGTAAATTTACAAAAGACCAGAGAGCTGCCATATTTCAGTGCCTGGGGAGCAGTTGGGGGGTTAAAAGCTTTGATTAATTTACATTTATTTAAGTTTTGGGATTATTATATTTGTATGCCACAGTACTTGTAACATTCCATGATATCTTATTTAATAAACAAAAAAAAAGAAAGAAAAAGTAAATATTGGATTTTTGACCAAAAAACAGAATTCTTGAGAAGCAAATTTCAAAATTGGTTACTATTAAAAAAATAAAATCCTCATAAAAACAATATCATTATCATTAAAAGTCATAGGAAAAAACCCTGTATGATATCACCCCTTCAAATCTGCAAAATGGGCATACCACAAGGATGCCCATTTCTTTTGAAACCAGTTCTGTTTTCTGGATATATAACTTAATTAACACTTGTAAAAAGTCCAATGTTCCACTATATGAAGATGATGCTGTCATATATGTTCCAGCAGAGACTCCACAACAGATTGTAGAGTTATCAAACAAATATATGGCTGTGGACAGAGCTTCCATCACGTGACCCGTAGGTTTCTGAAGAGCTGAATTGGAGTTTGGTGGGCGGTTCACGTCAACATCTTGGCAGTGTCGCGTATTTCGTCACTCCCGGAAAATACAAAAATGGGGGAAATAGAGCTAACGGAAGCTAACCAACTAATGGATACTAACTAACCTTGCCAATGGATATCTGACACCTGTCAATCCAAAGGACACACCCCTAATTATAAAAAAGTTTCATGACCAAATAACATCTGTTTTTTTGTACCAGGCTGTAAACATGTTTATTTCTGCTGTGAAGTTGTCTATGGTGATTGACTCCCTTTTGTAGCCAGCCCCTAGCGGATGAGGGGTGAATTGCAATTTTTGGCACTGGTGCGCAGGCTTCACATTTCTCCCCTGGAGGTTGCCACTTGGTTTTCCAAGAGGAAAAGTGTCTAAAACCATCTAAATCAATTTGAATTGTTTTTGATCCAATAAGAGTTCCTGTCAAAGACTGCTTAAATTATTTGTATTGAATCATGTGACTTTGTTAGGGTTCTGTACTTCAGTGAACAAAGTGGTCAAAATGGCTAATGTTGTGCAATGACGATGCAAGATTTTTCAATTTAGATGCATGTTCATGCACCAGAAACTTTAAAAATGCTTTGTTGAAAATATTATGTTATCCAAAAAAGATATATGTTTTGAATTGGACAAATACCTGTCAGTTTAGTTCCCCTATATCTCAAGCTTTGTGGCCATAGAATTTTCTGCATTGCCTTTGCTCATGTAAATGTGGATTTTGGCATTCATTTAGTGTTGTTGCTTTGTGTGCTTCATGTAAACAAAACAGCAACCAGCTGTTTTACTTCATTGTTGCCAATATTCTCTGAAGGAGCCAGTTTATGTTGTCTTTATCATGAAAATTATTTGGACATATTGAAGTGAAAACAGTTCAAATTAGCCCGATTCATGTTGTCAGCTTCTTGCTTAGCAACCACAGTCATGATGAGAAACAATAAAGCATGTGCTTTAACTTACCAAAAGAATAGCAGAAGCTAGCAGAGAAGTACTCTAAACTGAAGTAAAGTGATTCAAGAGTCCTTAACGAAGTGATCACAGCAAACTTGCATGCTTTGACTTGGCACAGGTTCACAAGCCCCTTTTCACAATATCTTCATGTAAATTTGTCAACTTGCTCTGCTTTTATTATAACTTCACAAGGAACCTTTCAGTTTGCTTAATCAGGCTCATGATTTGAATAAGGCATTTCCAACAATCAAGAACACGTTCACCACGCATGCTCTGGCCTACAACTAACTAGGTTGACCACCACTTCATGCAATGGATAACTCATGAATAAGAGGTGATGTCAGGTGAATAATAATCCCTGATTCTTGCAATGTGTTTTTCTTATTGTGTAACCCAATCATCAGTAAACCCTGTAATGTAAGATTCAAGATTATATTTTTTTAAAAATGGACCCATAAAACATGAAAATAACAATTCAAAAACATGGATGAAAACTAATTCCTGATGACAAGTAAAATAACTACCTCTGGACACATTCCTCGGCTGCGTCTCACTTGTCTAAAAAAGTTCTGTCAAAACCCCACTACTTATAATCACACCTTTAAAATTAAGGGTTTTGTCAGTAAATGTGTAAATGTACATGGAATATATTAAAATCTGCCAGTATTTTGATAAAAATAACAATGTAAGAATAGATAAGACAATAGCTCACCGTAAAAACAAAACACTCGCCAGTTCCAAAATATGTGAGTCCCTGAGAGTCATGACTTTTTCTTTCTATCACATCTGTTGACAAGAATGCTCCAAATACCTGAAGAATGGAGGGGGAAAAGATCATATTATTGTTATATAAAACTTAGGTTCTTACCATTCATATTTAACTCCCACGTTAAATCAAATAGAAACAATTATCCGGTTTAATTTGATATACACTTTGTTGTATAATGTTACCTCTTCATCCACTGTTTTAATAATCAGGACTGCAGGTTCATGTCCTTCCACATGTGAATAGAGTCTAAATGAGAGGGAAACAGAGGGAGAAAAAACGGGTTGCTTTTGAATTATCATAAATTGATCAAATTGATTAATGTAGCAGTAAAGTTTCATTGTTGCATCCCACACATAATTATCTATAATTTCTATCAATGTCAATAACATAACAACATATTAAACTTATTTTTCAAGTAGTTATTTGGATCTATGTAAAGAACAAAGCTTACTTACGAAGCAAGACTTCTTCCGTGTTCAGTTGAACAAAACAACCTAACGGGACTGAACAGAGCAAAGCGCTCTGGGATCCAGGCCCAGATGACCCTCATTTCCGTCTCTGTTACAACGCTGGAGCTGAATTTGTTGAAGTCCACAGTCCCCACCGTCTGCCTTTAGGAACATTAAAAACAGTCACAACGTGAATAATTCGTTTTTTACAAATATACCATGCCTTATAAGAAGTTCTGGTCCAACGATTCTTTTTACCATAATGTGCATATAAGCCTACCTCTTTTGGTATGCACCGACACCTCTCTGCATCAGGGAGTCCTTGTTGGCATTGAACAGGAGGTTAAGCTCTCTCCGTGTGGCTATTGGAATCATAAAGGCTTTGTCAAGAAGCTTCTCGGCCGTGCAGTAGCGAGGTACATTCTGCACGAAACTTTTCATGTCTGTTCTGAAATCCTCCACATCTGCCACTCGAGACGACACAGATACCTTGTAGAGATCGAGCAAAGCCAATGCTACCCTACAAAGAGTAATATTGAAATGTTTTAACCCTCAATTTTTCTCAAGAGAAGGTTATGCCATGAGAATTCATACATTTAGATTTGTGTACAGACCTGTAGAGAACCTTGTAGCCTTCCAGGAGGTAGACGTCCAAAACTCTGATGGCATATGTGAATGGAAGGTCCGCAAAAATCCACATGATCCAGTCAGAGTAAAACTCAAAAAGGTTCTGGTGAGACCCAGCAATAAGCTTACGAATCCCCCTGCAACACCTATTGGCAAGGTCCCCGAATGTCATGCAGGAAGCACGGTAGGTGAGGAAAGTCTGGTCAATGTAACGCTTATTGGGATCTTTGTAGCAGATAAGTCGGGACACACTGTAGAAACATTCAGCTTCATCCTCACTGAAATGGAGGATAAGAGAGACCAAGGCAGGAAGGATGGGGCAGAAGCTCATGTCTGGGAAGTAGTCGCCAATGCAAAGAAGGATCTTTTTGACAGAATTCAGGCCTGCTTTGTTGAGACAGTATCTAGAAAGAAAAAGAACATGCATGGATTCCTCTGGTCAGAAATGGAGAAGTCAGCATGGATCAACATGTCATGGGCAATCGTACCACTTGTTTAGAGTGTACACAAAGCTGGCCTTTAGAATGAACACCTTGGAGGGTGTGTGTGGGACCATCAATTGATGCACAGTTTAAATAACTTCTCTTTAAGCTGATGGGTTATTGTTATAGGTGAGGCATAGCTGGATAGTGAACGACCATAAAATCCCGAATCTATACCATACAGCTATTATTATACGTGAAGCATGGAAACATTTGATTTAAATTAGTGTTAATTTCATCATGGACTATTACAACAATATTATGGAGTGTCCTTTTATTAAACACAAAATTCAACTTTAATTTTAACAGCCTGGTCTTATGAAGTATGTTATATCTGTCACAATGAGTTCCTCCATGTGGTGCGTGTCATTTCACACCATACTCTAAAGGGAGGACACCCTATCCCCTTCATTTTTGCCTTAATCGCAACCATTAGCTGTATTTTTTTTTATAGTAGATAAAAAGGGCTGGATGTAATATAGAATGATCTTCAAAACGTGCCTGAAGTGGTGCTGTTTTTTCACAGTGCCATTAGACATGTTAGTTTGAAGTGCAAACTTAATGTAAATATTTATAGGTTGTTCTTTATGCTGTTTGACCTTATACAGCTGATTAATATGTGGACATTTCTATACTTGCCCATTCCAATTCAAGGTTGCAGCCCTGGAGCCTAGCCCACCTACATTTATGCCTATTGATAACCTGTGGCTCTAATTCCTACACCTTGGTATTTTGTAGACAGGCAATAAGATATTTTCTACCAACCTTTTCAGACTTGTTGCATATTTCATATACATATATTAATATACACTTTGCCAGTGTTTATTCATGAACTGAGATTAATCATTTCATAATTTCATCTCGAATGTGGCTTTTAAAGCTTTTATCATGGACAGCAATGTTGCCAACACTTCCTTTTGGCTGCCTTGGTGTTTGTATTTAAGTCTTTGTCTGTGTCTCTCTATATATCTTGTAAATCTGTTTACTTAATCTGGTGTTTCAATTCTTTGTTTTAAATGTAATTTGTATTGGTTATTTTACAGCCTTTTTTCCCCTCTCCCTTAAAAGGTTTTGTCTTTTGCCAGGTCTCAGCTGAAAATACGAATTTGTTCCTAGTCTGTCTTGCCATGGTTAGATAAAGGTTAAGTAAAGCAATAAAAATTAACAACAATATCAGAAACCTCTGTCACTCATGGTGTCATTTTACATCCTTTAGCTTTGTTATGTGATATGCAAGACTCTCAAAACTGACTCAGGATGATTTTTTTTGCTGTTTCACATAAAAATAACAGAATTGAATTCTACTAGCGATTTCCAATGATTTATTCAAGCAGAGATTAGATCGTGAACAAAATAAATCTACATACAAGTCTTATCTCATAAAAGTACCTTGGTATTTCTCCATCTTCCATGTACTCTGGGACTGGATGGTTGCTCTTTTTCTGCTCTCCAAAAAGTTTCTTGGTCAGCTCATAGTAGACATCTCTGTCTGGAGCCCTGAGATAACATCAATAGTCAAATAATTTAATAATGTGAGATTAAATTAAATGGTACTAAAGATATCAACCAATCAAATACATGCATTCATGCTACACAATTTAAATTTCTGATATTCACTTTAACAACTTTAACCTGGAATTGATGCTGTGGATGATGTGATAATAAGCTTTGGCTCTTAGTGTGTGCGGCATGGCCCAGAAGCCCTCACGGCCCATAGTTTTCATCTGATGGTGACTACTCTTCAGGATCTGCTGGTATCGTATCGCTGCTTCAGGATCAATCTTCTCCCAGTCCACAAATTGCCCATACTTCATCCCAGAACTGGAGCAAATCTCCCAGTTGTCCAACTCAGAGATGGTCATCATAGATACTGAGTTGACATGGCCTTTAGTGCCTGAGTAAGAAATGTACACGTAGCTTTAGTATGTATTTACTTCAAAAAGTGAGTTTTTTTTCTCTCTGGTACTTTAATGTGCATTCCTGTAAAAAATGATTTCATCACCATCTCTTGAATGCTTGCTTGGTTTGGACTGGACTCTCTTAGGAGTGACTTGAACACCAGACCCATCCTTATTTCCGTCCTCATTTTTGGATCCTTGATTCCTGAATAATGAACTTACTTTACATCTCAGTTGACTGGATCTTGAAAAGTTTCCCGGGTCATAGTTAGAGTACAGCTCCGATGTTTCATAAGAATAAAACGACCTAGAAAAGATTTTATACAGTATACATCATATGTATATTATTCAGCCAATGATAATAGTCATGTTGGGGATGTTTTGTCTCATAATTGAAACAAAAATTTGGATTATTATCATTAATACAATCGAGTAGAATTCTTATTGCTGCTTAATTATCAATTTAATATGAAAAATAAAACAGCACAAGCCTAAAAGTTAAAGATGAAAACATACCTGGAGCGAGGTCGTAGATTGCTTTCCTCTGTTTTCATCTGTGAATCATAATTGTTACTGTCCTCTGGGCTATAAGAGGAACGGGACCTTTGCCTTCTGCCTGCAGCCACAGAGTTCAGGTCTTGATCAGAGGATGTGGGTGAGTTAGAATTAATGTTTCCAAAATTGGAGAACTCCGGCACCCTCGAAACATGAATCATCTCAAGTCTTATTGTTTTAAGAGATTATAGCTCTTCTGACTAGTTGTGCCTTCAGAAGATGAAGGGTGTTTATATAAGCCAGAGAGTTGTAGGCATGTGATCGAGGCTAGGTTTGTTTGTTGTGATTCAGGCACTGAAAGGGAAAATTCCATTGACTTTCCAGTTTAAACTTTGGCAATATACAATGTTTTTTCTGAGAAATCTCTGAACAACATCCACAGAGCCACCCTCATCCAACAGAGTGATAAACAGCAGTTACCAAAAAAAAGAATCAAATCACCCCCCCTCCCTTTTTCTTTTTTTAATATCATCAACTGCCCTCAATAAACATTCTACATTACATTCACTCACTTTTCACTATCAAGCTCCACATTGCTTTTTTAGTATTACCAAACAGCTTAAAGATGTAAGCTTCAATTCAGAAATGAACCATCCCATCAAACATTTTTTCAGATAAAATGAGAGCAGTCAGATGGTGGTTGTTACGTTTTCTTTGAAACTGGCTTCTGTAGTGAAATGCCAAGGGGGTGTATTCCAAGAAGTCTACCAAGGTCTATTATTTCATACAACATGTGTGTTTTCATCCAAACACAACCATGCTTGGTTACAAAACATAAAGCCTCTCAGACAACTTACCTCACACATGGGTACTATGTGTAATTCCACCAAATGAAAAAAAAAAAGTGCTCTTCAATTACTAAAACAGAAGTAAACAAAAGCAGACTTATGTACAAAAAATGAAGAAACATTTCTCATATAGTCCTATTCATCATTCAAATTAAATATTATTGATCTATGAATGATATTTTGACACACTGCATGTGCACTGATAAATCTGCCATTCAACAAAGGGGCATATAATAAAAAACAATATTCAGATCTCAGGAGATGGGCAGGGGGCGTTCACAGAGTCCTGTGTTTCTGCTGCTGTTGGGTTCCTCATTTTCCTTCCAGTACCCTCCACAGTGGGTTGGCACCCCCAGTCTCCTGCTCCGTCACTCAGACCCAGTGAAGAACATTTGATTCAGGTGTTGTTCCCTGGATTTCCTGACCCTTTTCTTCTGCTGTCCGCTTGGGTTTGCCCCTCTGTAGATGGTGTGGTGGTACTGAAAGATGTGTGTTCTGGGTGGGTCTCCTGAGGAAGAGCAGACTAAACAAATGTATTAATGTACATGTCCAGATTACCTTTCTCTGTCCCCAAGCACTCATCAGTCACAATAACCTGTATACTTCCCACATGGCCATCAGTCCACTGGAACATAGCCCATGTGGGGAATTCTCAGTCCAATGTCAGCACGCAAGGCCAGCCACTGGGGCATCATTCACAGTGGCAAAACATACCGTACCGTTCTCTTGTGCTTATCCGGGGTCGGATCGTGGGGGCAGCAGCCTTAGCAGGGTAACCTAGACTTCCCTCTCTCCGGCCACATCAGCCAGCTCATCCGGGGGACCCCGAGGCGCTCCCAGGCCAGCCGAGAGATGTAATCCCTCCATCGTGTCCTGGGCCTACCCTGAGGTCTCCTCCGAGTGGGACGTGCCCGGTGCCTGGTGCCCACCAGGGAGGCGTCCAGGAGGCATCCTGACCAGATGCCTAAACCGCCTCATCTCCTCTCGATGCGGAGGAGCAGCAGCTCTACTCTGAGCCCCTCCCGGATGACCGAGCTTCTCACCCTATCTCTAAG
>JAOXYM010000004.1:5749232-5761284 GCA_028567055.1 Leptatherina wallacei | reverse complement strand
CCTCCCCTAGACACCTGTTTGCCATGGGTGACCCTACCAGGGGCATAAAGCCCCCGACAACATAGCCGCTAGGATCGGCAGAACGCTCAAACCCCTCCACCACGATAAAGTGGCGGCCCAGGGAGGGGTTAACACGTTGATTTCTTGTCGCAACATTTTGTATTAGTTTTGTGCTGCAGTTAAAGGAAAAAGTCAAATCTATAAATAATATTTTACTTCTTATTCCTGCAGGTCTGCTTGATTTTAGCTTCTTTTCCTTTGGCACAATGTATTATGGGATAGATTTGCTTAGTTCTTAGGTTAGTGACCACAGATTCTACACTGCTTTCCCTGGTGCATTGTGGGATGCAGTCCATTGTATAGGGAATAGTGAGTGATTTTGGACACACATACAAAAGTCCTCCTTCCTACAGACAGTTTGTAATTTGACAGCTGATGCTTCAGGAGTCCTTCAGCAGTACAAAACTGTTTTACCATTTAAACATGGAGCAGTGTTGGTGCTTTTGCTGGTTGGTCCTCATCTTCAGAAAGAATGGTGCTTAATGAAGTTGAAAAAGTGGTGCTGATGAGGACAAGCCCTATTTGTAGTGGACGTCTTGCTGCTGAATGATTGGTGGACTAGATCTGTTTGTCAAACCCTACACACACATCCCAGGCTTTAAAGGGAGGTGGGGTGTCTTGAGGAATCCTGAAATATCTTTTGAAGGTTGCAGAACATGTCATCAACTACTTCAAAACTCCATATTTGCACAGTTGAAGAGTTTCCTGTAAAGCCATACCACATACCTGCTTTGGGTTTTTTTCACATCTGTTTTAGCATTTTCACAACGTGTCTGCTCCTGTTTTTCTGGGTAATTCTCTTCAGAGGGAAATGGCTGCCATGATGACGTGTTAGCTGGCTAGAGCCAACCTATGGAACGGTTCTTCATGAGCCAGACTCATTTTGCCCTGTGAAATGCCAATCTCTGTTTCCATGGCAAAGGATGCATTGTTGAGCGCCAGCTAACAGGCGGTTACAGACAGAAACAGGGTATGCAATAAGGAAGGTCAGCGTCCAGAATGCTTCATTTTGTTGGTGGCATCCCCATGGTGTCTGAGCGCAAGTTTGTTTGAAGATCCCAGAGCTCACATTGTGTCAGAATCAGGATTCTTTCTATTCTTTTGTTAAACTTATTCTTTTGCTGCCACATCTCCCTCTATCTTCCTTCCTCCTCAGTTTCAGGCTGAGGAACATTTGTGGACGTTGTAATTACTTTGTGTTTATAAATGTGTCTGCATGATACTATGAAGCTAAACATTTCTATAGGCAGCAGATGTATTCATCTGGGCATTGTGCTTGTTTTTAATTGCACAAGTGTGCAAATTATTTACTGTGTATACAAAGTATGCACTTGCCAATGTCTGGGTGTGTTGAAATGTGTGTCTGTTAATCTTAGACTTTCTTAGTGAATGGAAAATTCCCCATGGTCTTCTTCACTCTCACCTCTATGCTCTTTCTTTTTTCCATTCCTCTCTGTCATCCCCCTGTTCGCCGCCTCGGTTGTTTGACACTTGTCTTTGTGTCAAGCAGAGAAAGAACTGAAAATACTACATGCCACAAATTGTTTGGAGGGCTTTCCTTCTTTCTCCATGGCAGTGTGTTTATAATTCCTTAGCTTTAAGGTTTTATTTATTTTTGAAAGCTCAGCTCATCCAAAGCCGGTGTTTGGTGTTATGTCTCAGCCGTATCCTTGTAAAGTTGGGATCGTCTGGCTTTGACAGCAGAGAGCGTACTTAACGGTAGCTGCCACATTGTAAAGGACAGAACAAAGTTGTTAAAAGGTAAAAACATTTCCATCTATTTAAAAAAGATGGGTTTTTTTGTTTTTTTTTAAGGATTGTCAATATCGATCAGAAGACATTTACAGTTTTAAGATGGAGGCTTGAAGATTTTTGTGCAAACTTGCACCAGGTATCTCTAAAAGAGCAGCTGAATGCTGCAGAAGTGGAAGCTAAGCTGCAGGATGGGTCATCTCACCAGAATGGAAGAAACTGCATGGTTCTACTGGCATATTTTGCATCCATCCATTCATCCTTCCATGTGTTTTCTTAGGAGCCTATGAAATCAATTTTATTTTTCCCCAAATTCCATGTTTTCTGTCATTCCCCACCCCTCTCCAGGTCAAACCCCTCTGTGACCTCATACTTTCCGGGGAGGGGGTGTGTAATCCTCTGCTGAATGTATAAAATTTCAACAGTTCAATAGGAAAATATCCTTTTCTTAAAGATATTACTATTTGGCTCTGGATGTCTTATTATGACAGTTGCTGGACAGGAAAGAGGGTCAGAAACACAGGGGGTAGCGTGCAGCAAAGGGCTCCAGGCTGGGATTCAAACCTGCACCAGCTGCATAGACTAGCCATCTTCCCAACCAGTTGAACTTAATTCCATAAATATCCTTTTTTGAAAATGAATTATTATTTTTTATATTATTTATTATATTTTTGTTTTAAGTCTCTTCTACAAGTAGTTTTGTCGACACCAACTGATATGTTTTTTTCCCCTTCAGAAAAGCCTCAGCTCAGCTCAGACACGCAAAACAATTGAGTTTGATATAGAATGCTCTCATTTTCCGACAATGCTTCTTGCTTAATTGTAATGCTTCACCAAAAACAGAGCCAGCTTTTTCATTCTTTTTCTAGAGCCCCCTAGTGTAGCATTTGGTCATTTGACAACATCTGTGTTTCTGTTGGTTTCTTAACATCGTACAGTCCACAGTTCTAAAAACCCCATAACAGACAGAAACAACAAAAATGTACTCATTACTTCCCCATTGATGCAGACGACATAGTTTACAGTCAATTTCTCTATCTTTTTTTAAACTGTGTTGTTGCTTAAATGAAAGAGTCAGTTAGCTCCTTCTTTGTTCTTAAGCAACTGGTTCCAGCTTGATATGTCTTCTCCACCCCTACCAGTATTAGCAGATGGCTGCCCTCCCTGAGCTGGGTTCTGCTGGAAGTTTTCCTTTCCTGTCAAAAATTAAGTTTTTCCTTCCCACTAGTGCCTGCATGCTCAGGATGGGGGATTGAATTGAAGACTTGTTTTGATGCGATCTGATGGTTTCCTTAGTTAGACAATCTTTTTTTTGTGAATAGGCTTGTGTGAACACAGTGATTATAAATTGGACTGATTTGTTTGAATTGAAATTGATTGAATTGATTACATCTGTTTAGTGCCTGGAGATGACTTTGTTGGGAATTGGGGCTATATAAATAAAGCTGAATTCAGTTACCCACTGGTAGACATCACTTTTGTCAGCATGCCATACTAGAGTACCCATATGAGTCCCACGGGTATTTACCAGGCCTCTAACCCACAAGGCATGTTTCTTATTCTGGCTTCTTATTCTCCAGCATGATTAAAGAAAAACAGTCCCATACATTCAACCAGAGCCATACTGGAGTATCTTTAGAGACGAGAAGATTATGAAAATAGCACCTCTAGCCTTATTTGATATAATTTCATACAGAAAGTTAGATATTGTATGTAATATCAATTTATGTCCTGTCATGAATACAATTTTTTTCCTTTATGTTTTAACCTTTAATCCACTGTTGTCACTACTGTGTAAGTGGACGAACTTGATTCTCAGTCATTACCACTGGCTTTAGCTGATGTTGGCAGAAACTGAAGAGTGGCTTTTGAATTTAGTTGGATTAGTGTGGTAGATTAGTCTTCGTGGCCAAGAGATCTTTTGGAGTGTAATGTGAGTTGGAGCATCACCATTTGACAACATCAGTGCATGAGTACGCTACTCAACAGAGCTAATCCTCAGTTTGTAGAGGGCCACTTCTAGAGTCCCATAAATCCCAGCGGTGGCTTGCATCTTAAGTAGGTACCTCTGTTTGGGGCATCCAAAAAAGACTGTGGGTAAGTCATGAAGGGAGAGTAGGATTAGTTCACTGAGTATATAATTGTTAGGGGTTGCCAGGGAAACACTCATTTAGCTTAATATGGAAGTGTAACTTTGAAACTTTTGTGAGCTGAAGTCAGTGAGATCTTTCCTTCTGGTTCTTGTTCTTTTTGTTGTATGAAGATCCTGCACTGTTGGAAACCAGAAATGATAACTGGACAAAAGGCTTGTTTCAAGTTACATGTCTCACTGATGATGTTTCTGCATCTGAATTTCTCTGACACTGGCAAGTCAAGATGTCTATAAATATCTAAATAATTTCCATAGCTCATTTTTTTAAGGGCTTCGGGGAAACCGGTTTATTCCTGGTCAACATGTTGACACTGCAGAATTATGAGACATCTGGTTTCTCAACCAATCTAATTATCTGTTGTATATTGGACCTTATAATCTTGTTTATGTTTTATCAATAGGATAATGTAGTGGGAACTCAGCAATGTAAACTGTAAGCTGTAGCTGAACAGCTAATTAACATGTAGCTTACCTTTAAAACTGATGTAATCACTCTATTTGTCTCCTTTTAAATATTTGTTTGATGATTCACTCAAGTAACGAAGGAGTAGTAGAAAAACCAAACGTGTTTGTTAGTTATGTAGGGAGGAAAAGGAAATGTAATATCATCTGTTATCAATAATGTACTCTTTTTTTTATGTCGTTGTTACGGTGGCCGACAGGTGCAAACGCTCTTCATATACAAAAACGCGCTGCAAAAACAGGAAAACACTGAATTAAAAAGTTAAAAAGGCAAAAAGAAAACACTACATTAACGAAAACATCAACAAGAAGAAAACGCTGCATATTCACTAACACAACGGAAGTGCTCCTGGCCTCTAGGGGGCAGCAGTGAGTTTTTACCCGGTTAGAAGAACAACCATACCACAGTTAGAAAAACGACCCAACGGACAGAAATTGATTTTAATATTTAATTTGTTTAATATTAAATTGACCCGGGAGTTGCTGCAGATTCTTTCTGCAAACCTGCATCTTGTCTTTAAAGCCGTTTGGCTCAGTCTCTTCAGGTGTTTCTGCTCTGCATCTGTCTAAGCACCAAGTCCCCAAAATGCGCACATTCACCTGACATCATGTTCATGTTAACAGAGGAAGCACGTTGTTATAACGTAGTGCCGCAACGGATTAATTAGGCCTACAAGTGCCTAGAGGTAGGGGACATGTGTTGTTTTGGAGTAACGATCGCTGAATTGATGGTTTGTTTAATTTGGTTGTGGTGATGAGGATTGCGGATCACGTGGATGCGATCGGCATCAAAAGATGGTCAGACGGTGGTTTTAGGGCTGGGTAGCTGTAGAAAGCGTGTCAAGAACACTATCAACAGGATGAGGACGTTTTTCTGCTCTTACACAAAGACTATCGGGCTGAGAGGCAAGACAACCATGCACGGATCCCTCAAGTCCCCCCCCCCATAAAACTGTAATGATATGATGATAATTCTCAAAAAACAAACCAGCAACTCTTAAAGTTTTTATCTTCCTCAGCCTTGCTGTGAGAAAAGAACAGCGCCACATTAATCTTGTTACCATAAAATTTGTCCTCTTCCTTTGGAGGTCATCTTCGCCTTTTGTGGTCCAAAAGGTCTTTGAACTTTGAGCAGGGGGCATGACGGGAGTTGTGAGGGAGGCTCTGGGGTTGTCTCTTGTCTGCTCAGGGGTCTCACCAATTATCACTTCTCTTTCTGATTTGTCTTACTGATGTGTTTGAAAATTGCTAAGATGGGATGAACCCAGACTGGGGCCTCCAAAAACTCTTGGGTGGTCAGTCTGTCAACACACACCAACTACCTCCCTCAGCATCACTGTCACTGCAGAGCCCAAATCTACTTGGAAAGCAAGCGCCATTATTGTCATTAGCCTCTAGAGGCCCTCTGAGGGTCAGGAGTAGCTTGTTTAGTTACTGGGGCAGACGGGGACAGTCCAGAGAGAGCAGGAGGGTGAGGGTCAGTGTGGGTGTCAGCTGTGGCTCCATGACTCACTATAATGTGATGCTGAAGAATGTGGGAGCCTTGCTCAATTGTTCTGCATGCATGTGTTAGCCTTTAATGCTCATGTTGCTACGGTGCTGGAGATCGCGGTACTGACAGATGTTGGATCAGGATCGACGCAATTCTGAAGTCTGAATCCAAGTCACTTGAGATAATTGCTGTGAATCTGTATGTGTATTTGCTTTAAGCTAGAAGCTTTTAAAGAGTCATCACAAGTATTCCACTGTGTGTTTTGACATTTACATTATGCTCACATGTGTAAGTTATCAGAGGGAGGGGTTCTGTCTCAACAAGTAATACCACCTAATGTGCATCTTAAACAGCTTCCTGCTCTAAAAATGAGCAGCATGAAGAGGATCAGACAGTCAGTCATGAGTATTTTTGTTTGCTGCATGAAACTAAAGAGTCAAAACAGAGATGAGTGGAAAACTAAGAAACGAGATAACATGTGGTATCTTGGCAAAGAAAGGAGTAAGTAATTCATCACGCCTTGTCTCTTTACCTGTGGGAAATGCAATCAATCAAGAATGAAAAAAATGTAAACAAAAAGGCTTAAAAGGCTAGGGGAAAATGCCAACCACATGCTAACTAACAAGTTTGAGTCAGCGAGGGGACCACTGACGGCTGTCTGACCAGCCAGGGGAGCAAGTTGTTTAAAATCTTCCCTTTTATGCCGTTTGAGATGAAGGATGGAAATTACTTGCTGAATATGACCTTGGCAAAAGTTTTCCACATCTAATGTGTGTGGGTGACATGGTTTGTGGTTTAAATTCTAGTTAAACAGTATAATATACAGAGAAAGACCACCACACCAGTGTTAATGATGTCTACAGTATTCACAAGGCTGTTTGCCTGCACAGACGTACTGGGGCTCAAACCCCCGGGCCGGATGGCAATGAGTCCTGAAAAAGGGAAAATTGTTTTTGGTTTTAAACTTCAAATAACCCAATTCCCTGCTAAGAATGATGGCAATCCAAAAATAAATCATGACGAATCGGACTGGATACCAAGATAGAATACTAGTTCTAACAATGGTAATCTGAGAATTGGTCCCACTCCAGCCCTACCCACTAGCATTGTATAGGGCCACGGTATTTCCCTTGTTTCTTCTTACTCTGTTCTGTTTGTTGCATTCATGATCTTCAGCTTTTGGAAAAAGAGAATGTAAACACCAGCCTACTATGGCACATAATTACTATAAAAGTACAACCATCAGTTCAAATCAGTAGCTACGTTTACATGGAGCACTTTTGATCTGATCAAATAACCAATCAGAATACAAATGCATCATGTAAACATGTCGGCTGATCCGATCGGCATTGATTGGAGAGAATTTTCATATCCAATCGAGAAGGGTGGTTTAAACCTTTTCATGACTGGATCAGCAGGAAAAGATAACCACGTATACACTCATTCTGATCATTCCTCTGGTGGATGTTCTTTCTGCACGTGCTTGAACCATGTGGGGGTTACGGGTTGTAATGAGTTTCTAGGAATACTTGAAAAATGGCGGCTGTGGCGGATACGTTTTTGTTAATAATCCTCAACTCTTTCAGTTTCTATGTAAATAAAATTGATTTGATCACTTTATCTTGTGTCCATGTAAACGTGCCAGCTGGAATCTCCGATCAGATTGATTTCAGTCAGACAGATGAAATATTTGTCCATGTAAATGTAGCTAGTGTCTCCTTCCTTCATCTTTCCAATTTTTGTCTGTGTACAAACAAATTCAGGCAGAAATTCAGGAACCTTTGGGCCCAATCTCAATTCCCTCCCTTAACCCTTCCCCTTAGCACTACCCCTTTAAACAGAGCGTTAAGGCAAAGGGCAATGTTTTCAGTCCTATGAATTGAGACACCCCTTTAAATATTAAAAACTTGTCCTTGTGTTCCAACCTGAAACGTATTAGGAAGCTAGTCTGCTCGGGGCTCCCTGTTTACAAGACACATGTGTTACACAGAGTTTAGGTTACAACAGAAAGAAGAGCTGTAACTTACAGCCTTATAACCAAAGAAATGAAAATTACGTATATGGTTATATTATATATAATGTTCCCCAAGTAGGATGAATTAAAACCTTTATGCAAATTAAGACATCGCTACTTTTATTTCCGAAACATGCGTAGAGTGGTCAAACGCCGCATTGTGCCGTCATGAGTAAACATCTGCCTTATCGTAAAGTTTTTAACAACAGTTAAACATTTGTAACGTTGTTATTTACGAAAACGCAACTCTTTTGTATAAGTCTCTCGGCGCCAGGTTTGTTTCCTGCCTGAAAGCATAAAACGCCTCCTACCCCTTTGCCGTGAAGTCTGCACCTGAAAAAGCTCTGCTGTAAGGGGTATTCACCCCTTCTCCTCGCCCCGAAAGATAATCAAAACACCCCTTCGTCTCTCACGAACGCACAAAACGGTGAAGGGCTAAGGAGGAGAATTGAGATTGAGCCTTAATGTTGTTGGTTTGTGATTATGTTCACTTCAGCTCTGGATTTAGTCATGGCCCATCCAATAGTGGATGTGTTAAGCTGAGTTAATGCTGCTGGGCAATAAGACCAAAATTATATATCACAGTATTTTGACCAGTTTTACAGCATTTAAAGGTATCGTTATTATGTATAACACATACTGATTGAGAAAAAAATAGCCATAGTAGATTTTCTAAGAAAAGACAAATGCATTGGCTACGGTTACATGATGTATTTTAATTCGGAATTAATTATTCAGAATTAAATAATTTGGAATTGAAATATTCTCCTTCAGGTTTACATGGACATAACAATTTCAAATTAAGGTTTACACAGACCGGAGCACCTGTAAGTACCAGCACAGGTACAAGCGGAAGTATTGTTGTCACTCCTCAGCGGTCGAATAGCATCTCCGCTACCACCACCGCGACAGCTGCCGCGAGGTGCGTTTCCATGACAGTTTTTCGCAATATAAAAGCGATATTTCAGAAATTTCGACTAAGTACAATTGCGATATGCCGGTGTTTCCATTGAATGGTGTTTAGCGCTTAAACCGTAATTCACGTAAAATCTCGTCCCGCCGGACTGGACTCTGAGGACGATGGAGATACAAAACATTTTATGTTTTGGATCATGTCGCTGTTGATTGTTATCAAGGATGACGGTTATATTTTTCTGTTTAGTTATTTGTAAAAAGATTCCCGTCTCCTCGTCCATTCATACATTCCCTCCATCTTTACTGTAAACAAACTGGTCAAATGACCAATTTGACCAGAATTTGCCATGTTATTACTATTGGCTTGTGAATAAAACATTGGCTTATGGAATTTGAAAGCCATTGCATTTTGTTGATATCCTTAAGAAACCTAATGTTCCAAGTCTTCTGGAAATGGATTTGGAATATATGTGTGTGATGTCTTAGTCAAGACAGCATCACACTTATACCTTGAAGTAAGTAGGATAACATTGTTTCTTGGGTGAGGGAGGGGTCAGTGTTGCATATCCACTCCTCCCCAAAGAAGGCCGCTACTCAATGTTGTGTTGGTAGAAAAAAATATTGTAGAGGTAGTAAAAAAGGTAGTAAATTCAACTCTAGGATTCCTGTATTAATCCTGTTAAATGGAAAACACTTTTTCTTAATTCTGCTTTAGAGGTGGGGGTTGGGAAGGGTTCTGATTGGACAGGGGGCGGAAGTGACGTACTTACGTCTACCGGAAGTAAACAAACTCCGCTTCATGCTTTTCGTTTCGACTACAACATGGACAAACGACATAAGAAGAACCATTTTCGCTTGATTTCGATTCTACTTTTGAAGCAACAGCTAGTCACTAGCATACTACCTCACTTTCACATTAATAGACTCAGTTTGAGTCGAACGCTCCCTCTTGCTAGCATTGTATATGGTAGTCATGGCGACAGGACGAGGGAACGAGCACACGCAGAACGACCGGAATTAACTTAAAGCGGAATGAAGGTATACATGATGGAGGAATTATTTAATTCAGAATTAAAAGTGGAATAAACTTTGGAAGTAAGTTTATTTCTAAATTAACATTTTCATTCGGAATTACTTTCCTTCATTTCTTTAAAGCAGAATTAATTTTAATTCCGAATTAAAGAGGAATTAAAACTCTCATGTAAATGTGGCCATTGTCATGAGAATTTTACATTGTGCAAAAAGAAAAACCCAAAAGATTTTCATGTCTACAGTGTCCTTTTTTTTGTCGAAGTCAGTGCCCCTAAGCAAACGCTGACTTGTGTCCTCAAGCTTTTTCAGTTTTACCCGAGGATGTGCAGGGTGCCAATCTTGGTTTTATGTATTCTCGGTACCACAAAGCATCTTTGCAGCTAAGGTGGTGCAGCGAAATGCTCTTACTGCCTCTGGCAACAACTTTTGAAACTTATGCAATCCTTTACAACTTCAAATATTTTAAACAAAGTATGTCTTTGCTAGAGTGAATCATCAGCCTGGGCATATATTGATGCAATATATTTGCATTTAAGAATAACTTCTGATTTCAGTAAAAATTGACGCATTCTGAAAATGAGGCAGCTAAATGTAACCATAAAGTGTTTTTTTTTTTTTTTTGTTAAACTTTTGCTTTACTCTTTATGTCAAAATCTCTTCCAGGAATGATTGCCCTTCGGAGTGTTTTTTAAACCATTGGGGATCCTGCCAAATCTCCTTTTGCCCATTCTTTAACGCCACCAGATTTTTTAATACCTCTCCCTTAGCTCTGATCTTGGTGCAGTGTGAAGGAAGTATTTGGCAAAATACCAGTATTAAATACAGTCCCAAATGCCTCTTGGCACACTTAAATTGTTTTGAAAGGTTTTGTTGAAAAGATACCCCAACCAGCTTGGGTTATTCTTCCAGCTTGTGATGGATGTACATCTGTTTTACTGAGAAAAAAGGATACCTGTAGTGGGCTGTAATCAATTGTTTAACTTTTTTCCAGGGTAGTGACTGTAATAAAAACTGTAATATTTTCAGGTCCTGAGGGTAAAGCTCTTTGATGAAGTGTGAGTGAGCTTTTGCACGTTTTTCTCCGCTGCCATAGTATCAGTGAAAAACAATGATTATCCTCTCAAGACAGAATCAGAAACATATGCCCATCACAGAGGTGCAATCTGTGGCAATACAGCTTTTGTGACCACTGGATGCATGTAAATTGCATTAAGTCATCAAGAGAAAACTGGTGATCTCCTGTGAGGGGATGTGCACATTGTGCTTGTGTTAGATCAAGGGTTTTAAAAATGAGTCGTGAGGTATGTGGAATTCTTACCTCTTCCAAATAGGATGAATTCCCCTCCTTCCCTATGAGTCTGTCTCGAATCAGGGTTTCTCTGCTGCGTGACGTTTAACGTTTCAGCTTTATTGTTAAAGTGTGTTTTCTAGTGTTGTGAAAGTTTTATCACAAAGAATTATCACAAAGTAACATTTAATCAGGAAATGTCAACAGGAGAAGCTGACCTCGCCTAAAGGAACTTAGATTATAATTTATTGATATTTTCTGATTCTGATGGGATACACTACTACATGATCTTGGCAGTGACATTAAAATGAAAAGAAAGTGTTTAATTTCCCCTTTCTGTGCTATGAAGTCATGTTGAACCACTCCAGCAACTTAGAAATTGCCAAACTCCACCAATAAACAGTTTTTTGAACAACGTTATGGATTATTTGATGACATTTACAAACATAAATTATCTCTGATGAGGTAGCAGATGTCGAACTCCTTTTCCTTCAGGAGCCACATACAGCATGAGTTGATCTCAAGTGAGTCGGACCAATAAAATGATAGCATAATAACCTATAAATAATAAAACTCCTAATTTTCCCCTTTGTTTCAGTGCAAAAGTACAAAGTACATTATCAAGATGTTTACATTTAATGAACCAACCTTTAAGAAAACATTATGACTAACCTGAAATTTCTTGAATAAATAACAGCACTTTTAACAATATCTTGCCTTAGTTACACATTTATTTATTTACATTTCATGTATTTTTTATTTCAAATTTTGATTATGAAGACATTTCGAAATTTGTATATATTTGTATATTTGTGTATATATATATATATATATATATATATATATATATATATATATATATATATAATAAAAAGAACACCTAAA